>CABHPQ010000158.1:7494-40334 GCA_902168405.1 Peromyscus aztecus
TAAATAAATAAATAAATAAATAAATAAATAAATAAATAAATAAATAATAAACAGCTCACAAGTCTCAGGAAGTTCCTGGAAATTACCAGATTCACAAGGCTCCTCCCTCCCCAAGGTTTTGAGAGCAGTAAAGATGACTAAGGGAAGAGACTACAGAGCTGAGCTGTCCAGAAGAAACTCTGACCTCTTGAGCAGCCTGCAGTTCTGGAGAGAGCTCAGGGTCCTGGCTTTTGTGAGTTGTCACTGATGTGAAGCCGAGCTTTTGATGCTGCACCTGCCCTTGAGTCATCCAGACTCCCATGAGTTACCTAAACAAACTCACTGGTTCAGCAATCTGGACATCAGTAGCAATGTTATGTGTGGCTGCCATTGGTTTCCTGTCTGGGATGAGTAGATATTTGTTCATGTCTTCCAGGAATAGTGTCACACAACACTATCTCATAGGATGAAAATTTGTTTTCCTCTTTTATAAGTGGTAAAATTATATGTACACCAAAGAACTGTTAATGTTTTCAGATTTTTAAATTTCATTTTATGTGCATGACCATTTTGTCTGCATGTATGTATGTGTACTACATGCATGTCTGGTGCCTTCAAGGTCAGAAGAAAGTGTTGGATTCCCTGTAACTGACAGTTGCAGACCAACAAGTGCTCTTAACTGCTGAGCCATCTCTCCAATTCCCCCCAAAAAAAGTGTTTTAAAATAATTTTCTTTATTATTATCAGTAAAAGTTTGATTTGCAAACCTATTTTAGATATCTATATAAATAGAAATTAGACACACAAGCAGACATCCCCTCTGTGAGTTTGGAGTATGGACCAGGAGCCACTGGGAGAGAGAGGATGCTCTTGAGTCTACTGCTGTCATCTCCACATCCCCAGAGAGAGGGAGCTTCCAAAACCCCAGCTTTCACCATTCCAGACTGTGTTCACAACCTTTGCTGGCTCGCCACAGTGTCACCTCCCTAGTGTGGCAGCCAAGGCCTCCACAGTGACCTGACTGGTCTGCACTTGGCTTTGACCTCCTATATCTCCTGAACCACATACAACACACCCTCCGAGACACACTGTTGACTGGTTGTTCCCACCGCTGGGCCTTTGGTAATGCTTTTTCCAGCTTAAATACCCTTCCCTGCCCTGTTGCCCTCGACTCCTCTGTCTATGGGAACTCCACCCGTTACTTAGGGTCCAACTCAGGTGGGAAGCTCATCCTTGTCAGACTTCGTCATCAAAAGGCCTTCCAGGGTGGCCTTAGCCAGCCAGGGTGGTGCATGATCATACCAGCTCTTAGGAGATTGAGGCAGGAGAATGATGAGTTTGAGACCATTCGAAAACACCACCAAACAGAACCCCATTGAATTTTACAACTGTTATAGTTCACCAGTCCTAGCCTGGGTGACAGATACTTGTATCCCTGTGTCTTCTCCAGAGAACCTTCTCCACATAATCTTATTTTCCTCTATCCTTCTCTTCCCTTCCATGTGCTGGGCACGTAGTCAGTGCCACATGACTTGTATGGAACTGAATTTTCAGAACCTGCTGTGGAAATGGAGGAGAAATGATGTGACCAGAGGCCTAGAGCCATAGCAACCTGAGAGAGTGGAGGAAGAAAATCCTTAGGAAATGGACTTCTCTCCGGGTTGATATGATTATCAAAAGGGAAGAATGCTGGCCAGTGTATCCCTGGCAATGATGCTCCTGAGAAAGGAGAGGAGAGAAAGTGTACATGCCAAAGGTAAAACAAGAAATGGAAGAAAGACATGCATGCCCAGCCCTAAGCCAGGCTCCCAAGCATCGGACACTGTCAGCAGCCTACTACCGTCCTGAGGAATTGTCATGACCCCCTGTACCAGAGGTAAGCAACCAGCCAATCTAAGCATCAGTAGACTAAAGCAGGGAGACAAATCCTTGCATGGTGCTGCCTGCTCTAGCAGGGAAATGATGGAGTCAGAACAGACAGTAAAGCTGATCTGAACCCCTATAAATACCCATGAGGCCAAAACGTCCAGGTGATAGAGAATGAGCAACCTCAGCCCTGGTATCCCTGGGAAGCAGATCACAGACGGAGAATTAAAAGGGGAGGGGTTTGAACGCCTTTTTATAGTCCCTAATATTGCTACTGACAGCAGCCTATGTGGCCTCCCTGGGCTAAGACGCCAGGAAGATGGATGGATTTGTCTTTCTGTTAAACACCATTACCCTGAGCACTGGGGAGAATGAGGAATGGCTTGTAGACTCACATTCAAGGTTTCATCTCTTTTCTCCTAATTAAGAAAAAATGCTACAGAAATAACTTCCATGTGTCCTTCTCCACTCAGCCCCTCCAACCTCAGAGGAAGATGGGTGGGCTACTAAATTACAAAGATGACCCCCTCAGGACCCGCCAACCCCAGGAGCTAAAGTTCAAATCCAGCCCATCAGCACCGTCAGGTCCTAACCGTGTCAATAACCTACTTCAAGATCCATTAAGTCGCGTGAAGGAGCCGATCATCTTTAAACCCCACCAGCCATTTCCATTAAGACAAAACACAAGGGTTTGTTGTTTGCCACAGGTACAAATGACTCTGCCTGTTGATGGGACTCTCGTCTGCTTTTGTGATCTAAACCATCCGTAAACGTCACTGCAGAGGAAGAAAAACAAATAAAGCCGGTGCTCCTACTTCCAGCTAGGGATAAATGCAAGAACGGGTACAACATCTGTGTATAAAACGGCCGTGAAAAACGTAGAAATCGTTCACGTCAGGGACCAGGAGAACTACTACACATTCAGCAGAGTCATAAAACACAGTTACAGTGTAACAGTCAATTGTGCTTCGCTGTGCCAGCAGCAAATAATTGGAAAATGAAATTTTTCCAATTTTTATTTTAATGAAACTATTTTAAATAGTGTCATTGATAGCGGTGCCCAAGCCTAGCAAAGTTGTATAAGATGTTGAAAAACCATAAAATGCAACTGAAATAAATAAGACCTAAATAGATGAAGTTAACCCATATTCAGTGTTGGTAAAATAGCAGGTCTTCCTAAACTAATCCACAGAATCAATGCAGTCCCAGTCAAAATCCCGACAGGCTTTGCTGTGAAGGCTGGATGCCACAGTTTAGGTCTGAAATGCCATTGAAAAGGCTCAGGCTTGCATGGAGCCCAGGGTGACCATTGCTAGGGAGTGAAAGGACATTTTAAGAGGCGGGGCCTAGTTGGAAGAATTAGGTCACTGGGGGTGTGAACTTGAAGGGGATAGTAAGATGCTGGTCCAGTTTCCCTCTGTGGATTTCTAGCTACCAGGTGAGTACCTTGGCTCCTGCTGTGACGTGTGGCTCTCCACTGGCCTGAGACAATGGGCCAACTGACCACAGACTGAAACCTCTAAAGCACAGCCAAAATAAACTCTCTCTCTCTCTCTTTACCAATGGATTTATCTCTGGTATTTGTTGCACTAACAGACTGATTCAAAATTCATATGTAAAGTCCAAAGATCTAAAATGGTCTCCAAATTTGGGGGGGGGGGATAATATTTAGGGAATTTATGCTAGCTGATTTCAATACTTCCCATAATGCCCCAGTTTTCAAGGCAGTATTGTCAGTGTGAGGTTAGATATGAAGATGGATGAATCACAATAGCAGCTACAGAGATAGACAGACACATGAGGCCAACTAAGTTTTTGCAAAGATGGCAACATAATTAGACAAAAAGACAGTCATTTCATAAATGGGCTGTGAAAATTAGACTCCACTGTGAGGGGAGTGACGAACCAGAACCCACCCCTCAAGCAACACACTGACACCAATCTAAATTTCTCAATTTTACTTAATGTTTTCTTTTTATCCTTGTTGTTGTTGTTTTGTTGTTGTTTTGTTGTTGTTTTGTTGTTGAAGCACATAGTCTCGCTGTGTAACCCCGGGCTGGCCTGGAACTTACTGTGTAGACCAGGTTGTCCTCAAGCTCACAAAGACCCACCTGCCTCTGCCTTCCAAGTGCTAGAATTAGAGACGTACACCATCACACCTGGCCTGAAATTGATCACAGATGTAACACACAACTTGACTATAAAGCTTTGAAAGGGGTAGGTAGGATCTTTGGAAGTGGGGATAGGTGGGGACTTCTTAGGACACAAAGAACATGAACCGCAGAAGAAGAAAACTGATAAATTTGACCATCATCCAAAATTGGAACTGCTTTTTAAAAGTCATTACTAAAAATAGGAAAATGCAAGCAGCAGGCTGGGAGAAAATGTTTGCAATGTTCATATGACAAAACCAAATAGGGAACTATAAATTCATATCAGAAAATGATTTATTAAGAAGATAAACTATGTATTTATATATATACACATTTATATAATCACACTGTGTGCCATAAACACAATTTTTACTTGTCAATTCTAAAACAATTTAAATATGAGAAACTTACAATGCATAGTGACAGACAATGCAATTAAAGCTGTTCTCAGAGTGCAGCCATGATATAACACAGCCAGCTGTCTTCTCGTCTCTTCTCTGTCATTCTGAGGTGAAACCCAGGGAACCCCTCTCCTGTGAAGTGCCCCAGCCCTCCCCTCACAGCTCTCCAGTCAGCACCTAGAACATTAAACATTAAACCTTCTCTACTCTGGTGTATGGCCCTCCCATCCAACCATCAGTCGCCCTCAGCCCCTCCAGAGCCTGCTGCCTCTTTGATTATCAGGGACTATGGGGGTCCAGCCCCTCAATAGTCCCCTCCCAGGGTCCGGGAAGAATCTACAACCAGCTGATAATTAATCTTGATGAAAAGAAATGAATCTATGTACATGAAATTCCTTAGTCCATATACTTTATTATTCTGTGTCAGTTACAAGCAAATACTCTGCTCTCATATTTAGCTCCTTTCTTGCCCAATATCTCTTTACATTTATCTGTTGTCCCCTCTAGGTTCTATCTTAATTCCTTCATCTAGTTCAGTCCCTTCTAGGTTCTCATCCATCTAGTTCTTTCCCATATCAGCTCCTCTCCCATCTCCTTTTCTCTCGTCTTATTCTTCCTCATCTTGTTCTTCCCCATCTGGCTCTTCCTCATCTTCCATCTCGTTCCTCTAGTACTCTCTTCTAGCCCTTCAACCTAGTTATTCCCCATCTCAGTTTGTTCCTCTCCAGTTCTTACCCATCTAGTTCTTCCATTCTCTTTTCTCTTCTCCGAGTCCCCGTGCCCTGGAAGTCCTGGTATATATACACTCACAAGGAGTAATCCCTGGGCAGTGCAAAGCCAGGCTTCCAGGGTCAAACGGAGGGGTGATAAGAATCACAGAGAGGCAATAACCATCAGTTATCATTTGCAACCCCAAAGGGAAGTGACCAATGGGGAAATGAATTAACTAAAGGCTAAATTCAGGTAATATCTAAGAAGAGGGCTCTTACGTGCTCAACTATAGTCTTAAACATGATTAGTAGAAAATGTTAAGAATCTATAAGTTGCTAGGTCAATGGGAGAAAATAAAACTGTCTTCTTTTTTCCTGTGGCTCATATCTGTCCAAGCTATCTGCCATTTTTCTGCAGAGTGGGGGAAAGTGTGCTCAGTCGCTAGGCAACCTGTGTACAGCTAGATGCCTCTGGTGATAGTTAAAGGGAGATCTGGAACTAGAGATAAGGTTTGGGAAAGGAGGAAGTAAAGCTTAATTGGCACATCCACCAGGCCTTCTCAAACAGGTAGCCTGGATGCTTAAGTCTGTTCTTAGAGAGTACAGAGGTATCTCTGATAAGGTACTTTCCTCCATCTGGGGATGGACCTGGCCGGATGCTGCCAATGATGATAATTACAGGGAGGCTTGAACTGGGGTTCTGGTTGAGCATAGCTGTCAGCGCAGAAGGTTATCTAATTCCTAGAAGTGGTTAGGTAAGGAGTTAGAGGTCTATAAAGTTAGTAAGGCTGTAAGGAGGGAGGGTCCAAGCTAAATTGTGTAAAGCTATTACTTAACATCCACCTGACCTAGGCGGTGTCTCCTTGCGGAATTTATCTTAAATCAGGAGACTTGCATGTGGACTGTTATTACTGCTAGTCCTTGAAAGTGGCCAAGGGAGATATCTGATTCCAGAGAAAGCCTTTCCTGAGGCTGTTCTCCAAATACCTGGAATATGTATGTCCAGAGAGTGATCAGTCCACACTGTTAGCCCTTCTTAGGAAAAAATCAATTGGGAAAACTATGAAGGCACACATGATTTTCATAACAGAAGATAGCTGATGTATAACAAGCCAAGTAACACCAAAAACTCCTTGGAATTTGGCTTCCTCTGGAGGAATTCCCTGATCCCTCCAGGTAGTGACTTTGCCATAACCAGCTGAGTTCTTATGATATATTCCTGCAGCCCGTAGCATTTGATGGCAATGGCTGGGTCTTCTATCCATGCACCATTGAGTGAGGATTGCCATGTGCCAAGAACTGTCCTACACTCTGGTGTCAGAATGGCAGCACGTGCCTACTTCTCCCTGTTGGAGGATAGATACAGACAGAGGACTTTCTAACCAAAGGAACATTTCCCAAGTCCCAGGAGTGAGCACTGTGGAGATAACTTATAAATATGGGGACTGAGAGAGGTAGCTGGGGACCGCCTCTAAGAGAGTACTCTGGCAGTTTAGCAGAGGTGTGAGGACACATCGGTAGGTGCCAAAGCCCTGCTATTCGTTCACGCCTCAAGTTCACATGTTGAAACACTAATCCCAGCATGCCCCACCTTGGCTAAATAAGGTCATGAAGATGCGTTTCGGTCTAGTAAGGCCAGTGTTCTTATGGGAGGAGACAGGGGACTCTCATTCCCTCTCTTCCCTCTCCTCTCCCCATCTCCCTTCACCTTTTCACCTCTCTGCTCACCTCTCCTCCCTTCTTTCTTCTTTCTCCTCTCCTCCTCTTCTTCACCTCCCCTCTCTCCCTTCTCCCCTCCTCCCCTTCTGGCACTAGGTGAGGACACAATAAGAAGGTGGCCATTTATAAGTTCAGGAGACCACCACAGTACTGAGATCTTCTTGAGATGTTTCCATTTCAACTGAGAAAACAAAGGTCTGCTGTGTAGCTCTCCATCTCTGGTAGTTTTACAGTGGTCCTAGCTAACCAAACAAGCCTGAAGATGAACTAAGTTTAGTCAACAAGAGTGGGTAGTTACGACAGAGCCATAGAAAGTCACTACAGTCCCAGGCCTCACCCTGTAGAGTCCTGGTTTGACTCACTCTCTTTATCCTGCAGTTGTGGGGCTGAGGTGAGACATGGCTCAGGTCAGAGAGACAGGATGCCAAGACCGAGATGAGCCCTGAACTAGACTCTGCTCACAGGTGTCTGGGTGATGGAGCTGGAGCAAACCCTTGGGAGCTGCAGCTGGAGCTGAGGGGTCTTGCTCACCCTGGACTCCCAAGAAACCACCAGGTCACTCTAGCTGGGATCTCCCACTGCCCGGGAAGTGTCTGCCGGCAGAAAAGACACCAGGTCCGGATTTGCTTCTCAGGTGGCCCAGGACCAGAAGACTCGAGTAGACACAGAGCAGCCACCAAGCAGGCAAAAGCAATGGGAGAACCAGAGCCACCCAGAGCCCCGCGCTGGTTACAGCATCGCAAGAAAAATCAAGAGACAGAAGGGCAAGAGCTGGGCAGGACTCAAATTAGGGGGTGGTTTATTTCATGGTGTTTGGTGGTGGTGGTGATGTTTTATTTTTGTTTGGTTGGGTTTTATTTGTTTGTTTGTTTGTTTGGGTTTTTGTTTTGTTTTTTTTTTCTGTTTTGTTTTTGTTTTTGTTTTTGGACTACTACCAAACACTCAGACCCAAAGAACAAGTATGGAGCAACATGAAACATGAGGGCTGTCAGCAAGGCAGAAATCCAACGGACAGAAGCGCTAGGTCTTCCTGACTCTGAACTACAGATAGCATGGACCCGTGCTGGAGGTAAGACTGGCCCCAAAAAGCTCATGAGTAGGGAATCAGGACCCTTCACAGGAACTCATCAGTGCTGTCTAGTCCCTTATCCCTGGGCACTGCTGGGGGCAGGTTAGAAACATGGAGTCACAGACATCACCCAGCCCCATCAAATATATTCTGTTAGAGCTCCTGATTGACCCGGTGAAACTGAGCAGCACTGTCCTCTGGCTTGCCAGTCACCTGGGGTGTGGGTGGAGTCTGGAGCATTCTAGGAGAAGAATGGAATCAATGAAAGGAGGGGAGGAGAGAAGGGAGAGAGTCATGTGGGGGCAATTACGAGCAAAGTACAGTGTGGGAAATGTTATGATGAAGCCCATTATTTTGTATGCTAACTGAAAACATTAATTTCAAAAAATTAATTAAATGAATAGGCGTGGTGGCACACACCTGTGATCCCAGCACTTAGCATGTGAAGTCAGGATAAGCACAAATTCGAGCTCATCGCCAGTTACATAGTGAGTCTGAGACTAGCCTGGACTACATGAGACCACATCTCAAACAAACAAAAGGCCTTAAAATAATAATATTAATACCATGTGTGTTTTGTCTCTCTAAGATATTGTCATATTAGTGTCTCATTTGAACTTCCCCAAAACCTAAAATAGTTGTAGCAGTGGCCTAGAGAACACACTCAAACATGAGGTGTGGAGTAGCTTGGGGGTCATGATGGGTTTGTGAAGCCACTGCTAAGAAAACCTGATTCAGAGATGCCTGTGATAGCCGCTAAATGGCAGCCTTCACTTCACACATCTGCCCTCCCCTCACCCATAATTGGAAAATGTGGCCCAATGACAGCCAATTAATCGGCTGCATGCTGGTCTCTACAGGCACCTAGAAGAAAAGTCTTGCTCAATGGAGTTGTGGCAGGTGTATCAAAATCTTAAATCACAGGAAGTTGAGATTGGAGAAAAAAATTCTGGGGTACATAAATAAGCACAATCACTTTGGGAGCAACACAAGAAATGTCTATTCAAATTTTAAAATGCACCTAATTTATTGCTCAGTAATATTCTCCTTGACATTTTATATCATAAAAATATCCAACTTTTGCATCATTGCCTATAAACAAAACTTTGATTTGGAAATAGCTTAAACACCCAAAGAAAAATGTGGTATATGACACAATAGAATGCTAACTAGCAGTTAAAAACAATAAATTAGAAATACATGGATTAGTGTGACTAGGTTTGAATCATACATACTACAGGTAAAAAATACAGCTTCCAGAATCATTCATAAAAATGTTAGTATTCAAGTCATGTGGTGGTAGTGCACATCTTTAATCCTAGTACTTGGAAGGCAGAGGCAAGTGGATCTCCGAGTTTGAGGCCAGCTTGGTCTATAAAGTGAGTACCAGGACAGCCAGGACTACTCAGAGAAACCCTGTCATGAGAAAAAGAATGTTAATATTCAATATGGAGCTTGCATTTCTAGCAGTGTGGTGATTTCTAAGCCTGGCCAACCATCCCGCTGGCAAAGAAACTAAACATGCTAGATGATATTGTTCAAATGTGTCTGAGTTCGTCAGTGAGTTGAGAGGACCAGGCAGAAACACCCACCTGTAGGTGAAGGCAGAAGCCCAGGGGTTGGCAGAGCTGTGACCCTGCCTCTGTCTGGGTACATCTGCCTAACCATGTGGAGATGACCTCCCACGTTCACAGCTTCACAGCAAGGGAGAGATGAGTAAACAAAGCTGAGGTCCATAGTTTACTGGATATACATTGTTCCTGTATGTGACATATTCTTCCTAGTTCTCATCCCACTCCAGAGATGCTAATGTCTCACTCTTCATTAAAAAAAAAAAAATAAGCTACTGTACCAGCTTTACAGTAAACTTCACAGTTAGACATCACAACTCCTTCAACTATGGTCCTATATTTGCAGTTATTTTGGCTATTTTAGACTCTGCATTTTCACATAAATCTTAGAATTAGTGCACCATTTTCTACCAGGGAAAAAACACAGAAATCTCATTAAGGGTACATTGAATCTATTGACACTGAGTCCATTAAAGGACAAGTGTCATTTGAACAATACTGAGTCATGCTATATCTCTTGGAATGGTGGTTTCTATTAGAGATTGAAAGATAACCAGTCACACTGGTTAAGAAGGTGAGAGGATCCCAATAGAAACCCAGAGACAAACAGAAACAGACCCAT
Organism: Peromyscus aztecus; assembly: GCA_902168405.1. Taxonomy (NCBI): domain Eukaryota; kingdom Metazoa; phylum Chordata; class Mammalia; order Rodentia; family Cricetidae; genus Peromyscus; species Peromyscus aztecus. The sequence continues at coordinate 17,585 of CABHPQ010000158.1, forward strand.
AGAATCACAGGAAAGGAGATATAAAACAATTGGGTTTGGAATTTTCTTTTATAAAGAAAAGTGAACTAGTTTTCATACAAATCACTTCTCTTATTACTGTAATACAATACCTAACAAAAGCAACTTCATGGCAGGAAGGAATTATTTAGGTTCACAATTTGAGGGTATAGTCAGTCCATCATGGTAGGTACCAGGATGCTGGAGGTAGCTGTTCATCTTGCATCTGCAGTTAGGAAATAGACAGAGGTGAATTCTGGTGCTTGGCTTGCTTTCTCCTTTTCATTCGGTCCAACTCTAGCCTAAGGGGTGGTGCCACCACATTTGGGGTGGGTTTTCCTACCTCAACCCAATCTAGCATTGTCTTCACAGATATGCCCAGACCCTAGTATCTCAGGCAATTCTAGGTCCTGTGGACAATCGATATTAACCATCACACTCAACTTGAATGCAATGTCCTTCTTGACAGCCATAGGAAAATGGCCCATATCTTGTCTTTTTTTCTCATTTGTCATTAATCTGCTGACATTTGACCTAAGGGTAGTCACAATTATGGAACTTCATATGAGATAAAAGAATGGAAAAAAAACAAGAAATTCCATCTTTCTGCCCACAGAAATAGAATTCTAGTCATTGCAGAGGGAACCTTCAGTGTTTTTTCCAATTTTTTTTTCTTTTGAGGATGTCCTAAAACGTAACCTAATTTTAGGACCTAACAGGGTCTAGAGGAGTGGTCCAGCCCCTTGATAGTCCCCTCCCAGGGTCCGGGAAGAATCTACAGACAGCTGATTATTTAATCTTTGATGAAAAAAATGAATCTACATACATACACGAAACACCTTAGTCCATACACTTTATTATTCTGTGTCAGATCTCTCTCTACACAGCTTCAGTTCTGCTCTCATGCCTAGCTCCTTTCTTGCCTGATTTCTCTCTACCTTTATCTGCTGTTCCCTCTAAGTTCTATCTTAATTCTCTCATCTTAGCTCTGCCCCATCTTCCTCTTTCTCATCTGGCTCTCTCCAGTCAAAATCCTCAAAAAAAAATCTTCTCTCAGTCTCTGAGGTTTACAGTTATATATCCATGCAATAGCAGTGCTCTAGCTAAAGCAAGGTCACCAGGCTTGAATTCTCTTACAAGGTCATAAAAAGGCAGACAAGAGTTTTCCTCAGGCGGTGACTGTCAGGTTTTCTTTTACAACCCAAAAAGGGAGTGGTAAAGGAGGAGGTCAACTGAGAGCTAATATTGGTTAGTATATCAAAAAGGGGAATTTATGTGCTCAATCTACATTCCTAGAAGCAGTTAGGTAAGAAGTTAAGAGTCTATAATGTTAGTAAGACTGTATAAGAAAGGAGGGTTTCTTTAAGAAAGAAAGCTTAAATTGCACAAGAAATAAAGCTATTCGCCTGACCTAGGAAACAGGTGTTGTATCCATAAAGGTGTTACCTTAGCTCAGGAGATCATTTGACCTTGGATGCTTGATAGGTATTTTAGATAAATACACTTGTTAGGAGTTCTTGGAAGCACACATAGCATACAAGAAAATCATTGTAGGAACCAGCTAATATATATACAAAAGCTAAAATATCATCAAGACTTCTTAAGCCATGGCTTGACCTTCAGAAAAGTCCTTGACCTTTCCAAGTAGTAGCTTTTGTGATAGTAGCTGGATTCCATTACATTTTCCTGTGGCTTGCAGCAAGGACTGTGAAAATAAAGGCAGGTAGTTATACAAATGGGTGTGTGTTTCTAGAAAAGGGTACCAAGAAAAGAGCTCCTTGGTCACTTTTCCCCCTGCTTTTTCTCTTATGCTGTCCCAGAGATGATGTCATCTTTGGAACTACATGGTGGTACTGTAGGAAGTCGGGTGAGAATGGGACATTATGAGTTTCCGTAGAATAGGAAGGGAGGCCTCTGGGAACCAGACAGTCTTGTTATTCTGAGAGAAGAAAAAATGCAAAAAAGATAGCCTTTATGCTATGCAAGACCAGTCCATTGTGAGCTGCACATGTGAGAGGCAAGCCCAAACTGCAATGGAAGACGTGAAAACCTAGCATTCAAACCACCACGTGCAAGAACTGAGTCTGACTTCATTGATCACCCACTTTAATAAAGATCAACTTTTGTGTTCGATTTTTAGTGGGACTCATAAGCTCATAATGCAACATCCAGAGTGTTCAAGAAAAGATCCTAAAGTTCCCAGCACTCAAAGAACCAGAAACAACACTAGATGATGAGCAGGTGCTAAGATCAGAGGGATGCATGCTAGACTTACAGACAGACTCTTAAAACAGTTCTTACAACTATGCTTCAAGAAGTTAGGATGATTCCTCCTGGACTTAAAAACAAAAGGACTTTAAGTCTCAGCAGAGACTAAAGATATGTAAAAGAAACAAATGTAAATTTCATAGTGAAAAAAAATGCAGTATCTGAACTAAAACACACTTGGATTGGTTCAATAGGATAATGGAGGTGGCAGAGGAAAGGATCAGTGAACCTGAAGACAGATCAATAAAATCACCCAATCTGAGGAACAGCTAGATCAAAAGGTAAAAGGGCTTCAAGGACCCACAGGAGAAATCAAAGGTTGGACCTTTCCTGTCTTTAGAGTCTCAGAAGGGAAGAAAGAGATTGGTACAGAGCAAAATAATTGCACAGATGATGACTGAATTTTTCCCAGGTTTGATGAAAGACATAATTTTATAACTCAGGGAATTCAGCAAATCTAAAATAGGATAAACTCAAAGAAAGACCCACCTAGATAGATAATCAAACAGCTAAAAGATAAAGACATAGGCAGCGTGTGGATCTACCCAAAGGGGAAGAAACAGCATCAGGGAAGCAAACTTCGGAACGTGGATTTCTCACCAGAAGCATGGAGGCCAGGAGACTGTGAGTGGAATCTTTAAAGTGCTGAAACAAAAGCTGTTGGCAGAATTGTGGATTCAGAAAAGACACTCGGGGGATTACAGTGAAATGAAGGCATGCTCAGACGAAGGGAAATGAAGAGAATTTCTCATCAGCAGAACTGTTCTAAAAGAAACGCTAACAGAAGAGCTTCAGGGTGAAGGGTAAGAACAGCAGAGAGAAACAGCAAACATCAGGAAAAGAGCAACGCTGACCTGAAAATCAGAGAACATAATGGGCTCAGCTTTCTTTCTCCTCTTAAGTTCTTTAATTTTGTTGAAACGTAATATTATATTATTGGATGGAGTTTTCAATACAGGTAGATGCAGTACATTCAAAGATAGACAGAACATGTCTAATAGTGGTTATGAAATAGGCAAGGAATTTATATTGTTTCTACATTTTACTTGATGTGGCAAAATCTTAATTCTAACTACATTGCAAAAGTGTATTTGTGTGCATATAACTCCTAGAGCAGCCACTGAAAACAGTACAATGAAACATAAATCAAAAGCCAATAAATAAAAGGGGATAGTAAAATAAATATCCAAGTAATTCTAAGAAAAAAGTAGGAAAGAAAACAATGAATTTTTAAAAAAAAAGAAATGTTAGATTCTACTGTTTTGATGATGAATTAAATGCAAATGGTATAAATACACAAATTAAAATGCAGAAGTGAACAAAATGTAAGAAAAACAAGTTCAAACTACATGCTGTCTATTAAGAAACCTATTTCTAAAGCTAATTACGTGGATAGGTCCAAAGTGAAAGCTATACCATGGAAGCATTAACAAAAAGACAGTGGGGGCCAGTGAGAGGGCTCACTGGGTAAAGGAACTTGCCATCAAGACTAACAACCTGAGTTTGAGCCCCACAATTCACATGGTGAAAGAAGAGAACCAACTCCTGCCAGCTGTCCCCTGACTTCCACATGAGCACCATGGCACATGTATGCACATACATACTACAAAGTAATTAAATAAATGGAGAAACAAAGTAAAGGTGGTATGTCTTTATTAGCACCTGACAAAGTAGGTTGCAGAAAAATAAATATCATCCTGCATAATGAATGGGATTTATAATTTTTAAATGAGAGTAGCTGATTTTCCGGAAATGAGAACAGATGAATGAGAGCCCAGAGATTCCCTTAGATGACCTCAGAAACAGGATAAGGTCAGATTGTCAATGAAGGAGTGAGATGAGAGCTGGGTATAAAAGTGAGTGGTAGAGTGGGAGACAAGGAGTTCTGATACAGTCATCTCATCATCTCTGATACCCAAAATGTGGCATGGTGGCTATGTCACTTAAAACAGAGCAGGAAGTAGAGAGGAGAGCTGGCCTACAAAAGGTGAGGTGAGTTAACCATGTACAAGAAAGTGATTGCACTGTAGTGTGAACTATGGGCTATTTCCTGGACAACTATGTGCCTGGCTCTCCTTGTACCCAATGGTCTGCATGCCAATTGCAACATTTTGTACAGTATTTGGCCTGACATCAGCCCATCCCTTTCATCTAGGAGCTAGCATCCTAAGGTTCAGTGTTGGTTAAAAATGAAATCTTTACTAGAAAACATGACTCCATTACTGCTTCACTGGGGCACAGAAAATGGCATTCAGAAACTAAATGCAAGATGCTCACTGTTTGCCTGGGCATCCAATATTGCAATACTTCTGACATGGGAGCCAAGAGGAGAGAGACTAGCACCATGGACAGCAACCCAGAGGCCTTCATAGAGCTTGCCACACAAAACTTTTTGAGAAGCGAGTATTTGGCAAATTCTTGCTCTATGCAAGTGAGATGATGGAAATGGCGTCATTCAGAGTCCCTGCCCTTAAGGATATCATGGCCAAGTGGAAAACACATGGAAAATGGAGTTGAAAGACCAGGATACAGAGAGAATACATAGCCCAAATGTTGAACTGTTCAAGGGAGACAATGAAGTTGTTCTGACAAAATCTCAAGCAGGACTCACTGGGAGTGAGAGGAGATGGCATAAAATTAAAAAGGGAGGTGGCCAGGGCTGGTAATGAATGCCTCAATGAAAGGCCAAGGGAAAAGCTTCAAGAGCTCACACTCTCTCGGAGACCACAGGGAGGAACTGAGAGACACCGACATGACTTCATAACTGAAAGGAATAAGGGCAGGCATGGCAGGACAGCTCTCATGGTTTGGGTCACTTTATTCACTAGTTGCCACAAACCAAGGCAAAGAGTGCAGAAAGTTGAGTTGATGTGGAAGGAAGGCCAGAAGTCTGCCTTCAGATAGAGTCTACAGTGCTGTGATGGTTAACCCCACCTGTCAGCCTGATGGGGTCTAGACTCTCCTGGAACATGAGCATACCCGCAGGGGATTACCTTGATTAGACCAAGTGAGGTGAAAGACCCCACTGCACACGGCTGGTACTCTGGACTTAAAAAAACGGAGAGAGTGAGCTGAGCACAAGCATTCGCTGTGGTGCTTCAAGCTCCTGGCACCTTGGCTTTCCCCCCGTGATGGACCGTACCTTCAAACTGTGAACCAAAGTAAGGCCTCTCTTAAACTCCTTTTGTTAGAGTGTTGGATTTTATTACAGCAACAGGAAAAGTAATTAAGACAGGCGCCTATGTGACATTTGGGTGACATGGATAATCCCATAATCACAAGGGTAGTCCCAGGTTAGAGGTGGGCTAGGGAAAAGATAAGGTGAGAAAAGATACAGGAGAAGCCATGCTCACCTGAGAAGACTGGCTTAAATGAGAAGGGAGGCAAGTTCAGGGTGGGTGAAAAAGAGCCCTCATTTAGGGATACATTGGAACCTGATTAGTCAGTGGTATCGAGTCAACATGATCAATCAGACAGTTGGGACAGAGAGGTCAAAACTTTCAGAGCACTAAACTAAAGCCTGCTTGGTGGTGCCTATGAAGGTAGAAAATGCAGAAGTTTCAGTCCTTCAGTGCTAGAGGATTTTGTGAACATAAATTGACTCCCTCACAAAGCTTTGTACAGAAAGGTCAATACAAGATGAATTTGGGTGATCCCAGGAGATACAAGCCCAGAGGACCCCAACTGTCTACATTTGAGTACAAGACACAGGAGACTTCTTAAACACTGAAGAAATTTCTCTCCTTCAATTTAGGATCAATACACACTTTCCCCTATGGGCCAAATTTCAGTTACTTTTATTTAAAAGGGCGAACATTCAGCCCTGAAAGCTGTGATCCACCTAAGCATAAGCTCTGGGACTTCAGAACCATGGACAGCAAACCCAAGCCTCCTGCATATTGAGGTTTGATTATTCTAGCCTAGGTGAGGTCATTTTAGTAAGGTAACTGACAGCCTTTAATGGCCTCTAAAGGGTTGCATGAATTGAAGTACTTCCATCAATCCATCTTCTCTTCAGAACAGGGTAAACCTGCTTCAAGTTTTTAGGAAGCTATTTCTCTAATGCCTCTCAGGACCTCTTTTCCAAACAGCTCAATTAAGAGAGTCATGAAAAGGAAATAGGAAGGATAATGAGCATGAAACCCTCATTGGATCCAGGTCCTTGTCAATATCTAGAAATCCCTCCCGTGTTCCATCACCAATGATGGCTTTTTCAGAAATCCTATCCCCTGGCATGAGGCAGAATAGTCGTGTACACTGGGCATATGAAGACAAATATGCATAATAATATAACCTCGATGGCGGCAGATTGGAAGGTGTGTTTTCAAGGAGTTATGTATAGAGATGATTTGTTCACTAAAAAAAAAAAAAAAATGCCTACGGCAGATGACTGGCCAGACAGGCATTGACATGGATGTGCTATAGGCTTAGAAATGTATTTGCAAATCATAATATAATGGAAATGGACATCATACTTTGCATTTATATAGCAACTATTTCTCCAAGGACCTCAAAGGATCCTGCAGCCATTACCTGACTCATCCTTGTTATAGGCTTGCAAGATGAAAGAGAGCCAGGGATTACTCATCCCATCTCATTAAAGAGGAAGTAGATGCCCTGAGGGGATACACTGATGGGCCAAGGGCATAGTATGAATCATTTGTTTGCTCTAAACCATGGACAGGCTGAAATTTAGTCACAAATTGTCCTCAGACTTAGCAATTCTGACCTATAGACTTCTAAGAAGGAAATGACTCAGATGGTTAAATGCACAGTGTGGAGGGAAGACGTGGACTGGAAGGGCAGAGGGAATGGTGCCCAGTTGTCCTTCACTGGACTGCTGCTGGTGGCCTTCTTCCAGACAAGCATAGTGCTTCTCACAGCAGAGAGAAGGAAATGTCCCTGCTATTTCTGCACTGGACACAGCTCCACATTAATAACTGCCACAGATGACTGTCCACAATGCATATGTGTAATGTACACTTTACATATACATTGTGTCATCTTATAATGGCTAATGTCTACTTGACTTCCTTGTCAAAGTAAGAGATGGGCTCAGGAAAGACCTGATGGCCTATCTGTGGTCATGTGCCTGACATGTTTAGGCTCAGGACTGAATGTATTTTGATGGATTTGAGCATGCTTATTTCTACCATGCTCCCAGCTATGAGTTCATATTCACACTGTGAAGGCCCCAGTGCCAGAGCTTCTCACCAAAACTATGTCAGCTAACTCATAAATAAGTTACCTGGATTCAGTCACTCCACAGTGTATATATACCTGAAAACATCATGTTGTATGTGATAAGTACACATGATTTATCTATTTTTAAAAACTTAATTAAAAAGCTGGAGTCAACTGAATCCCCAGCCATCCACATTTCCAGAATACTTGCAGTATTCCTTTGCCAAATGGGCCCAAGGGGCAAAGACCCATCTTGGCCACTGTCATCACCAGGATGGTTGGCCTTCCTGGTGCTAGATTCCTACCTGGAGCCAACTCTAGCCGGAGTTGGTGGCAGAGCTCCACAAGCAGGGACTGGGGAAGACTGTAACCTGGAGGCTGACTGACACTGTGGGCCCTTCCCTTGTTTACCCAACACCACCAGTTAGCATCTGGGATTCCACCGACCATCACCACTGGGCAGAATGGGCAGAGCTGCCTCATGATAGTGGTATCTTTCATGGCGAAGGAAACTGAGGCTCAGGCCTCCCCAGAGTTACAAAGACGAATGGATGTGCATAAGCATCAGGAACTCAGCCAGGCGGTGGTGGCACACACCTTTAATCCCAGCACTTGGGAGGCAGAGGCAGGTGGATCTCTGTGAGTTCAAGGCCAACCTGGGCTACAGAATGAGTTCCAGGAAAGGGGCAAAGCTACACAGAGAAACCCTGTCTTGAAAAAACCAAAAAAAAAAAAAAAAGCATCAGGAACTCACTCTCTCGAGGTTTGTTTTGTTTTGTTTTGTTTTGTTTTCTCCCAGTTTGGTACCACCACAGGGTACTGCATTTAGCAGAAAATAGAAACTAGGGGGTAGAAAAGCAATGGCTGCGTGTACAAGGGACTTCCTTTTTTGCATAGTTTAGCAGGGCATGTCACTTAGTGCCACAGCTCTGAGGTGCAGGTATTATGAGCCACCCACCCACCCCCATCTCTAATTACAGAAAGCAAAGCCCAGGGTGTAAACAGCAAAGCTAAGCATGGGTGAAAGCCAGGATCCCAACATGGATGTGTGGGCTTTGTGCCCTTTCCACTAAGCTTCAATAGCCCCAGAGAGTCTGATGTTGTGCTTTGCTCCTGATGCTGTCTTCCTAAGGTGATAGAGGGCGTTCGCTCATCTTCAAGCAAGAATGTGAGTCACAGATGCAGCCCAGCAAGCATGGGTGGGATGCCTTTGCATCAGTCACTGTATCCCCTGGGGCTGGGGCTAAGCTATGACTTCAGCCATGCTGTGACTGCAGCTTAGCAACTCACTGTATGCAACAGTACCATCCAAATACACAAGTCACATATGCCGTGTGCACTTCCTAGGAGCCCCAGATGCAAGCCACACCTGTAACCTAAAAGCTTCCGGTAGTTAACATAAAATTAGGGAAAAGAAAGAAGTGGTGTAAATCATAGTAATATTTTACTTAAACCAATACATTCGATTGATTATCATTTCAACATATAACCAATATAAAATAGTTAGATGTTTTACATCTTCTTTTTCTTTATGCCTTTTTTCATAGGTCTTTGGAAACTCAGACTATACTTTCTATTTATGATACATTTCCACTTAGACAAGTTGCAGCTGAAGTGTTCAGGAGCCACAGGAGGCTGATGTCTATAGTATCAGGCAGTATGGGTCAAGAAGGATCTATAAAGCTTGGAGGATGTGTCCTGAGTCAACCAGCTACCAAGGTAACAGCATAGTGGCTGAACAGCAGAACCAGTCCTTCTTGGTTGTGAGCCCATTTCCACTGTGTGCCAGCTGCATGTCTTTGGGCCGTTTCCTCAGCCTGTGTTGCCTTGGATACTTGATCTATAAAATAGAGATGGTAACAATACTGTGGTGATATTGTGTCCCCCAATATATTGTGCCCCTTAATAAACTTATCTGGGGTCAAAGAACAGAACAGCCGCTAGATAGACATAGAGGCCAGAAAATGGTGGCACACACACCTTTAATCCTAGCATTCTGGAGGCAGAGATCCATTTGGATCTCTGTGAGTTCAAAGCCACACTGGAAACAGCCAGGCATGGTGACACATGCCTTTAATCCCAGGAAGTGATGGCAGGAAGCGGAAAGGTATATAAGGTGTGAAAACCAGGAACTAGAGGCTTTTAAGCTTTCAAGCTTTTAGCAGCAGTTCAGCTGAGATCCATTTGGATGAGGATTCAGAGGCTTCCAGTCTGAGGAAACAGGATCGGCTGAGAAGATGGCGAGGTGAGGTTAGCTGTGGCTGGTTCTGTTTCTCTGCTCTTTCAGCGTTCACCCCAATACCTGACTCCAGGTTTGTTTTTATTAATAAGACCTTTTAAGATTTGTGTTACACAATACCCTCTTGAAGAGTTCTGTGAGGGTGAGATGAGGAAGGGCTTGGGATAGTTTAAGACATCATCACTGATATAATGGTACTTGCTGATGCCACCAGGGCTACCCATTTCACTATGACTCAGTTTCCTTTTCTGTAAAAATAAGTTTGTTGAGAACAGATGCTGTCTGAGATCCCTTCTTGCTGTGTTGTTTTGTGAAAAATGGGTAGAATCTTACTTTGGGTTTCTATCAACGCAATGAAACACCAGAACCAAAAAGCAAGTTGAGGGAGGAAAGGGTATTTGGCTTACACTTTCATATTCATCATCAAAGGAAGTCAGGACAGAAACCCAGACAGGGCAGGAATCTGGGGGTGGGAGTTGATGCAGAAGCTATGAAGGGATGCTGCTTACTGGCTTGCTTCCCATAGCTTGTTCAGTCTGCTTTCTTTCTTTTTTTTTCTTTTTTTTTTATTAAAGATTTATTTATTTATTATGTATGCAGAAAAGGGTGCAAGATCTCATTACAGATGGTTGTGAGCCACCATGTGGATGCTGGGAATTAGACTCAGGACCTCTGGAAGAACAGTCGGTGCCCTTAACCTCTGAGCCATCTCTCCAGCCCCTCAGCCTGCTTTCTTATAGAACCCAGGACCACCAGTCCAGGCGCAGCACCACCCCAAGTGGGCTGGGCCCTCCCCTATCAATCACTAATTAAGAAAACGCCTTGCAGCCTGATCTTGTGGAAGCGTTCTCTCACTTGAGGTTCCCTCCTTTCAGATGTTTCTAGTTTGTGTGTCAAGTTGACCCAAGACTAGCCAGCACAGAATCCAATTCAAACACTGTTACATTATCTCCGTGATTTAGTGCTAAAGCATGCGCTGGGCCAGGCCCAAGATTCATCTCAGCTCCACAGCAGGGGCTTTCAATACACGAAATGCTTGAGTGGAGCAGGATGGCCTTGTGCAGTGAGAAACTCAGTACCTCCATCCTGGGCTCAAGTTGGCTGGCTCTCTCGGTCTCTCACTTGTCACCTAGAGAAGCTTTACTGCAGCCAATCCCTCCTTTATCACGTGCTTTCAACACAGGTTAAAAAAAAAAAATCTCCATGGACCTGGGGCTGGGAAGATGGCTTGGGGGGGGTAAGGGGAGCTTGTTTTATAAGCAAGCAAACCTGAGTTCAGACACCCAAATAAAAGGCTGGCTTGTTGTCCCATGTGCAAACATCCAAATTCAGTGGGAGACTCTCTCTCAAGTGAATAAGGCAGAAAGTGATAGAGGGGGGCATCTGGCAACCTCTTCTGGCCTTGAAACTCACACGGAGAATCCTCCAGGGCTGATGACCCTGCACCTGGACTACTAGCCATCTTTGTCTGAGAGAGGAACGGAAGAGGAAAGCAAGCAAGGGCTAAAGGTCACACGTCTGAAAACTGCAAGTGAAGACACCCAGTTCTCCACCACAGCAATTTCACTGCTCAAGGACTCTCAGACATCTGGCCTCTCTCACCTAGGTGCCAAAGAGAAGTTACAGAGATTCAAGCAGGAGACAGCCAAGCGGGTCAGGTACCTCATCTCCAGGGATGCTGGCAGGGGAGGTGGAGTCTCCAGTCCATCTCTGGGCACGGCTTTCCTCCTCCAATAGTGACGCAGGAACTGGAGTCTCTGCTGTTTCTTGTGGAGGATGGTGGGTTTCGGCCGGCTTGGCACCTGCATTCTCCCTGCCCTGGACTCTGAACAGAAAGATAACAGCACTGCTCATCTTGATAGAGAAGAAGAAAGCAAGGTCAGCGCCGGGTCCCTGCCTGCTGTCTGTGAGTCATAATCAATCACATGGGCAAGCTCTTTTCAGGTGCTCACCTGGAGGAAAAGCTGCTTCGGCTGATACCCTGTTAGACACTGAAGCCCAGGCCCATCCATGAGGAAGGCTCCGAGACCCATCACTGAGCGACTGAGACCGAAAGCACTGCTCTCAGCCCCAAGCAGGCAGAATAAAAGACAGCAATTGTACTGCTCAGACGCTGGGGCTGCTGCTGGTGCCAGACAGTGGCGCCTCGTGCTTCTCTAACTGAACTGGACAGCTGTCCTCAGGTCCCAGACACCATGCCTGTAACACTTCAGCATCTTGACCTGGTTGAGGGACTGGATGTTTGTGTCCTTCTAACATCTATCTGTTGAAACTCCAACAGTGATGGGTGGGCCTTTGAGATTGTGTAAGATTGTAAGTGTGGTGGGGCCCTCCTGAATAGGATTAGTGCCCTTAGGAGAGTCCTGAGACAGTTTGCCGCCGCTGGCTGATCTCTGGCACGTGAGGATCTGGGAAGTCAGTAGTCTGTTCATAAGGGCCTCTGCTGTGCTGCCACCCTGACCCCAACTTCCAGCTTCAGAACAGTGAGAAATACATTTCTGTGACTTAGAAGCCACCTAGCATTGGTTATAGCAAAGAGACTGCGTAAGATCTGTACCCTAAGCCATTGCTAAACGCTAAGTCCTCCCTTTGTGGCTTGCTGAGGGTGCTCACAGAGTCCCAGAATCCCCCCCCCATTTTAATATGAGTGGCTAATCATGCACTACTAAAGTGGAATTCCTTCCCTGAATGCTCCACCCAGTTAGTGCCACCAGCTGGCACCCATCACTCCATCCCTCACTCCCATGTAAGACAGAGATAGGGCACCATGAGGGAGCCTCTTGTTCCTGCAGCAGCCAACCAGTACCACCACACACTCTGGGTGACTCCCCGGAGGAGACTTTCTACCCTCACTTGCCCTCACTGGTCAAGGGCAGCGGACTGTGGAGTACATGGCTGAGTATGTCCACATGCTTAGAGGCCACCTGGGGTCCCTGGTCCCACAGCCTCTCCAGGCTGCTCCTTCTGCCCTTCAGCTAAGAGCAGTAGAGTCCACACTGAGAGAAATCACCATCTGCTTAGCTTTCCCCACGGCTCTGTCAATCATTCGGTGAAGACACTTCTTGCCACCAAGCCCGGGAAATGGGCCCCGAGGGCCACACACAGCTCTAGCTGCAAATGTGTTTACATAACACAGCACTCTCATTCCTCGGCAGCCAGTCAGACCAAGTAGCACAGCACCCTGGGGGTATCTAATCACCCTGCAGGGTCCCTTGCATCACTCCATCCCTCCATCCACACCTGAGGCGTCCGGGGTGGGGGTTGTACAGCTGTCAGGTGAGGCTGCAGCAGGCAGTGACAGTCTGGCCTCCAACACCCTCCAGGCCCCCAACTGCTCCTCCCTGCCTGGTGGGGCTGAGACGGGGGATCCCTGAATAGTGCCTGGGACAAGGACCTCACAAGAAAGTGTAGGTAGGGGGCAATTGGCTCAGCAAGGTCAAGCTCAGACAGAGTTGACTGTATCCAAAGGACTAGCAACCAGAGTTCCCAAAGAGAAAAGGAGGTCGGGAGAGCATCTGGTCCTCCTCTCTACTTAGAGAGAGGAGAGTGGGGCCCAGAGAAAATAACTGAAAACATAGGGGGGTGGAAATAAGCCTGCAATACTCGCATTAGGGAGACTGAGGCAGGAGAATTGCTGTGAGTTTGAGGCCAGCCTGGGTACTGAGATTCTGTCTCAGAAATGAGATGAAGAGAAAGGTGGTGGGAAGAAGGGGAAAGGGAGGCCGGGAAAAGAAGTAAATTAAAGCGTTATGAGCATCATACGTAAGGGCTTTGGCTAAGTCTACACTGGGCGGAACTCTACACTTGTCCTGTTCTATTGACTGCCTTCTCTGTCACCTTTTATCATCCCCATGAGTCTCATTTCTCTCATCACTGAGATGAAGACAACAAATGTATCCTAAATGAGGGTGTGTGGAGCCCGGGTGAGAAAATGAGTAAACAAAGCACGGAACACTTAACCTGTGCCTAGGAAGGGGGTAAGGGAGGGCAGAGAGAGGCTAGAGGACAGGTGCGGGATGCAGTGGACAGGAGGAATAACTTCTAATGCCCAAGCTCGGCAGGATCAATGTGGCAATTACTATTTCAAAAGAGCAGGTAGAGAGGGCTGGGGGCATAGCTCAGTGACAGAGCAGTGAGTGGCCCTGAGTTGGATCCCAGCCAGGGATGGAGAGAAGCGGATGTTGGGGGGATTGTTACACCCACTCCGTGGATGGGAACCTGAGTCCCAGTCCAATATCTGTTTTGGTCCTATTCAACAGAACCAATCCAATGGCCTAGAAGGCAGCAGGCCACACCCTGAACTGCCCCCACATTCCTCGGCTTCACATTCCTCTTGACCATCACTCCTCCAGAGCTGCTCTAGGCCTCTGTCACTTCCCCCAACACCCATTCACCTGTGGGTGAGCTCTTTTCAAAGTCAAACCACTGCCCTGTCAAAAAGTGAAAGGAATTAACATGAAAGTGAATGGCTGGGTCCAAGTAATGTCTCCTCCCAGGCATGTGCTTCCACACCTGAAGTTAAGGAACACCGTTGTGAGGGGATCAGGGTCTCTGTTCTCATTTCTCTGTCCCTGAATCAGCTAGGAATGTTTTTTCCTCTCCTGCTGGGTAATCAGAAAGGGACTGGGAGAATGCCATGCAAAAAGAGTCTCTCCCTTCTAGCCATGAACATGCACATGCTCAGAGCCTGATGAATGGTAAATATGACCTTTTGCAAAGTTTCTTGGCAGGTTGATTTATGACAGCTCCTAACCCGAATGTCTCAGGCAGTGGTTGTTTGTGTGTTTGATGAAGTATTCTTTGTCTGGACCCGATAGTTTACAGAACTTCTGTAGCTGGCTCCCACGTGTTCTCTCTCTCTCTCTCTCTCTCTCTCTCTCTCTCTCTCTCTCTCTCTCTCTCCTCTACTTTTTGCTTGTGTATTTAATCAATCTTGCTGGGAAGCAAACATGAATATATTTATGAATCTCGGTCCCCAAGTTGTCATGCACACTGTATTAGCTTATTACTGTATCTCCAAGATAATTCTTCCTTCTCATCTTCCTACACCTGCACTTTTGAGTTCTGGGAGATCTCAACTCAACCCAAATTACTTTTAATGTAAATGTAAAGCAAAAGGGGCTGCTTTGAGGGTTTCTGTCTTGAACAGGTGTATCTTCTCCTGCATCCGTATCGCCTTTGCCTTTGTTCTTCGCCGTCTCCAAAAGAGAAAGCTAGCGAATTAGACTTCAAGCCCTAGAGGTTGCTTCAGCCCAAGAATATAACTAAACTTAATGAGCAAGTAGAATTGCAGATAGAGAAAAGACTGAGACACACATGTTAGGGATGCAAGCGGTTCATGAGTCACTGCCCCCTCCCCCACCCCTTGGAATGTTGGGATTGGTGTGTCACAGAAGTCAGCCATCACTTACAGGGTATCAGAGATCTGAATCTTTGACAGAACCGAGAATGATATTTGGTAATGAGTGGATTTTTCTATCCATGGAAGATGGAAGACAGGAGGAGGAGATGGCAATGACCCCAAGATCCTTTTTCAGAAGTGTGCGGATGAGAGCGTAAATTTGCAGGGGTCATGCTTAGATTTTTTTGGTGTAGAGGCTCCTGGCAGCCACTCCTCAGGGAGCTGTTCTGAGTGCTGAGGTCCCCCTTTCCCCTGACCTACAGACCCCACCACGCTGTAAGACCTGGCTGTGCACTGTCACTGGCAGCTCTGAATGCATCTGGAATGGTTTTACCTGCAAGAGAGGAGAGGAAGAGCTGGAACCGGGAGCACAGCTGAGCAGAAGAACGTGGGCTGGGAAGGAAGCCACTCAGAGAAGCTCACCACAGCCCAAGGAATAGTCTAGTGTGCTGTGCAGAGGAGGGATGGCTGAGTTTGTCCAAGGTTCAGAGTCAGCCAGAGAGCTGCACCATGAGCTCAGAAGAACAAAGGCAGGGATGGTGCCAGGATGAACAGGGGATCCAGGCTGCAGACAGAGCAGATGAGACCAAGGGTCTTTGAGTTTCATGGTGTTTTGTGGGATATAGCAATCATTAATGGGATGCTCTGTTTTCCAGTCACTTGGGAAGTAATTACAGAAATCCCACCTTTGCCGGCCCTATCATCAGAAAGTCCAGTGGAGCTGAGTGGAGGTTTTTCATCCAGACGACACACCTTTCAAGGCCACTTACACCACGTGACAGTTGCATTCCAGGACCCTGGAGCAGTGAGCCCCACTTGTGAGACAGAAACAGATGTCACCTCTATACTGCCATTTGAAGGACAAAAGGAAAGCTGTATAACCATCCTCCCCCATACCTACTGTCAGCCCACCATAGTGCCCAAAATTCCCATTACCTGCTGCTTAGGTTTTCTGTGCAGACACACTGGTAAAGTGCAAATGGTACCTAGAAAGAGTCAGGCAGCGGATGCAGAGCCAAGAACTTGAATGTCAGAGTAAGCTGGTTTCAGACCCCAGATATTTATATTCTTTACCTCCCTCCCTCCTTCCCCCTTTCTCTCTCTTCCTCCCTCTCTGTTTCATACACACACACACACACACACACACACACACACACACACATGCATGGGGGAGGGGATATATGCCTGGCACTCACTTAGCAACCTAAAGGCTCTGTGTCCTTGTTTAGGAAAACATAAATTCTACCAATTTAGTATTTGTGCTGGCTAGTTTTATGTCAACTTGACACACAAACCAGAGTTAAATTGAGAGAATCTCAACTGAGAAAATGCCTCTATAAGATCCAGCTGTGGGGCTTAGTGATTGATGGGGGAAGGCCCAGCCCATTGTGGGTGGTGCCATTACTGGGCTGGTGGTCCTGAGTTCTATAAGAAAGCAGACTGAGCAAGCCATAGGGAACTAGTCAGTAAGCAGCACCCCTCCATGGCCTCTGCTCCAGCTCCTGCCTCCAGGTTCCTACCCTGACTTCCTTCCATGATGAACAGCAATGTGGAAGTGTAAGCCAAATAAACTCTTTCCTCCCTGACTTGCTTTTTCATCATGGTGTTTTATTGCAGCAATAGAAATCCTAACTAAGACAGTAAGTATGACTGGCATGCACAAACAGCCAATGTGGAGACAAACACACATACTGAGAAATGTTTGTCCATTTTACACTGTCACTATGAAAACTAGTATGATAAGAAAAGCCAAGACCAGAGTCAAGAGCCACAGGTTCTTATTTGTGCTCTTCACTGGCCAGTCTTGTGACCTTGCAAAGGTCACTTTTCTTTCCTGGCCTTAAACTGGATTCATTCACTTAACAGATATTACTGGAGGCTGAAGAGATGGCTCAGCTGTGTAAGCATGTACCAGCTGTGTAAGCATGGAGACTGGAGTTTGGGTCCCCAGCAGCTGCATTAAAAACCAGGTGGGCATGGTGACCTGCCTATCATCCCAGAGTTTGAAAGGAGGACAGGGGATCCCCAAGACAAACCCACTAGCTAGACTAGCCTCGGTGACCTCCAAGTTCAGCAAGAGACCCTGCATCAATAAAATACAGTGGAGAGTGATCTAGAAGACACCAATACTGAAATTTCTGGCTTCCACATGCACACACACAAACAAGAGTGTGCACCCTCACACATACCACACACACAAAACACGCACACATTATTAAGTTTCTAATATGTGCCATGCACTCACTCTTCATCTGCTTGTGTGGTGGATAAATGAATAACTGTATGTATGAACTAGTGGTAAGCAACAGGCGGATCCCTGCAGTACAGTCTTAGGATGGAAAGGCCCTAGGTGGCTGCTTTAAATGGAGTCCTCCAGACAGAGCTATATGAAGAGGTGAATTTTATACCAAAGCCTGCAGTAACAAGAGGCCAGCCATCAGAAGATCAAGGGGACACTCTAGGCAGGTAGGAGGGCAGCAGGTGCAAAGGCTACCTCAGAAGAGGCAAGAGTGGATGACTGAAGAAGTCCTTTCTAGGTCCCACAGGTTTTATCTGTAGTCTCTGTGGCTAAGACATGACTTTTGCATAGGACACAGGGATCAGTCAGAGGAAAGCTCTTTTACAGGCTGATTGCCATCCCTCAAAGGTAGAGACTGATGTAGTGAGACACATCTGCTGAGGTCCAACTGAGCAAGGGGAAATTCAGAACCAAGACTGGAGAGAGAAGTACAGCAAGACAGAAAAGGAACGAACAGCGGGGCGCTGGCCTGAAAGGGCCGTGGGGGGGAGCAGAGCTGACTTCTCTTCTCAGAACAGAGCAGGTGCCCATCATGACACCCAGAGAAGCAGGGATGGAAGCTGCCCGGACAGATGGGCACTTTTGAACCCTCTGCGGGGACGCTGAAGAAAGGTAAAACCAAATCACTAAGTCAGGAAGAAAGTTCCTGGATGAACATGGACTCAAGGGTCTAGGTTGGTAAGACTGGCACAATAGAGACTCATCAGCTTATTGCCCGTTCACTTATTCAGCAAACACCTAGTAAGGAGTCAATCTTCTGGGCCTGTTCTCACTGTGGGGTTTCATCACACAAAGCAGACAAAAGTCCCTAGATAGCCGGGCAGTGTTGGCACACACCTTTAATCCCAGCAGAGGCAGGTGGATCTCTGTGAGCTCGAGGCCAGCTTGGTCTACGGAGTGAGTTCCAGGACAGGCACCAAAACTACACAGAGAAACCCTGTCTCAAAAAACCAAAACAAACAAACAAAATAAATCCCTAGATAAAGCCTAATTTTATGGTAGAGGAGATAGGCAGTATTGAAAGGCCAAGGTCTTGAACCTGACATTTAGGCCTTCCATTTAATCTGAACATGATGTGCCTAATTTATGCCTAGGGTGGGGCTGTTGCTGGGTGCTATGCTGACCATATCCAGGCTGGAGAACACCCGATCCTCAAAGCTCTGATCTCCTTTTACCACTATGCCACTCCAGGAGCTCACACAGTCAAACAGTGTGCACAGGCTCACCCTGCTGAGAGCCTAGGCTCCCTCCCTGGGTCATCTCAAAGTGCAGTGCTCTCCCACTTGGACCACTTTGCTTCTTAGCAGAGCAGAGGCTGCTGTGCTGTGGAACCAGCCCATCGGAACCCTCCAAGACTGCATTGCAGGCAGGCCCTAGGAAGAGGTGGGCACCAACAGTTCTCTGTGCTATGTGAGGCAACCACTCCTTCCAGCCTCCTGGACAAAGTCCAGAACTGCTGGTGTCCGTGCCTGGTCTCAACAACAGTGGAGTCTTCACAGACTTGGGATTTGTTTTGTTTGTCTTGTTTTTCTTTTTTGTTGTTGTTTGTTTTATGTTGTTGTTTTAGCAGTGCTGGGGATCAAACCCTGCACACACACACACACACACACACACACACACACACACACACACCACATACATACATACATACATACATACATACATATATACATACATATATACATATGCACGCACTCCCTCACTCGCTCCAAGACAAGCACTCTACAACTGGATCTCTTAGCTTTGTTTCAGGACTTGGAAGTTTGTTTCTAGGTGTGCAGCCAATAATCTGGATCTGGCAGGCTTCCTAAAAACATTCTGAGCAGCCCCATATTAATTTCAACAATTTCACCTTTGCTTAAAGTTAACAAGATTTGGTTCCTGTTATTTAAGACTGAGAACCATGACCACTGCTCTTCTAAGTCCTTGTCTCCCCGTTATCAGTAGGATAAACTGAATTATCTACATCTTGAAATATAAATTTGTAATGACTTAAGACAATAGGGGTGTGGTCTTTCCCGTTGCAGCAGCCATTGGAGAGCAGCCATGGCTCAGCCCCACTCCATGGTCTTGGGCCTCAACAAGGGTCACAGGATGATGAAGAATGTCAGCAAGTCGAGACTCAGCAAACATACCAAATTTGTGGGGCATGATCTGGGAGTTGTGTGGCTTGACACTTTAAGAGCAGTACCCCATGAAGAAGCTCCTCAAGGTCTCTAAGGGCAAGCAGGCCCTCAGGTTCATTGTGAAGAGGGTATGGCCAAGAGGAAGCAAGCATGGAGAGCTGAGAAATTACTGGAGGCCTTGAGGAAAACAGCCAATTGCTTCTACCCTGCTTGTCTCTGCCTTCAACAAACCTTTATACTGGAAACAAACAGCCGCATTTTCTGTGCCTCTCAGATTGCCTGAATTTTTCCCAAGATAAATTTTTAAATATTTTAAGCTAGGTAAAGATGGAAATACAATGTATCACAATTTGTAGATGCATCAGCATGTGGATTTCTCAGGAAACTGACAATGTCTGCGAGGCATGGTGGTACTGAAGGAGAAAGGAAAAATAACAAGCTTTAACATTAATTAAATATGATCAGCAAGTTTACTTAGGAAGTCATAGGTTACATAGTAAGAAGAAAACAGGATAAAAACCTGTCTCTAATCCCAGACAACAGGAGCCAAAACTGGACTTCTGTCTTCTGTACACCTGCTTCTTTTCTGGAAAAGCATAGACAGTGAGTTCTGTTTGCTAAAGATAAAACTGTCTTAACTAGAAACCTGCAAATTTCAGCTTCTATAAAACTTAGCTCCAAGGAATAACTCCCTTAGGGTGAGGGCGAAAAGACTGCCTTAGAATGGTCAATGGTCACATAGAAAAGATTATGAAAATGCCTATGTCTATGTAAGCTATGAAATATTTCAGATGGGGGCTAGTCCTCTTTAAGTAATAGCTACATCAGTGCACTAATTAAGAGTTTTTCCTTTTGTCTCTGAGTGCTGAGACTCTCTCATTGGAGAACCGTAAGCCTCCTTGATAACACACACCTGTAATCCCTCCCACTTGGGATGTGAAGGCAGGAGGACCAAGAGTTCAAAGTCAACCTTGAGTGCATAGCAAGTCTGAAGCCAGCCAGAGCTATATGAGACCCTGTCTCAAAACAAACCACACACACACACACACACACACACACACACACACACACAAGATAGAAAACAAGAGAGATGAATCCAATCGTCTGAGTTGTCATCTCAGGAAACTAAAGAAAAGAGAACAGTATAAACCCAAAGGCAGATAATCAAAGAAACAGTTTAATCAAAGCAGGAATCAATAAAATGGAAATGGGAAATCAATACGAGAAGTCAAAAAAAAAAAAAAAAAAGCTCAGTTTTTAAAAAAAAAAAAAATTAGAGGACTGGAGAGGTGACTCAGTGGTTAGGAGCACTGGTTGCTCTTCCAGAGGACCCAGATCTGATTC
Organism: Peromyscus aztecus; assembly: GCA_902168405.1. Taxonomy (NCBI): domain Eukaryota; kingdom Metazoa; phylum Chordata; class Mammalia; order Rodentia; family Cricetidae; genus Peromyscus; species Peromyscus aztecus. Next base: position 38,443 of record CABHPQ010000158.1, read on the forward strand.
CCAGAAACCATAGGCAAGGGGCAGGGGGGGCACTGTTCATGCAGGCAAAACACCTGTACACAAAAATAAGATAAAATAATTTCTTAAGACAAGGCACTCATCAAACTACAAATTACTAACATTGCAAATGACACAGAAGCTGAATCTACCGGTCCCAAGGTTGTTAAAGCTCAATGATGAAAGATTAAAAACAGTCGTATGCCTACATATCTTTTACCTTAAATGAAATGGACTAACTCTTTTTTTTTTTTAAAGATTTATTTATTATGTATACAGCATTTATGACTGCAGGCCAGAAGAGGGCGCCAGATCTCATTACAGATGGTTGGGAGCCACCATGTGGTTGCTGGAAATTGAACTCAGGACCTCTTGAAGAAGAGACAGTGCTCTTAACCGCTGAGCCATCTCTCCAGCCCTGGACTAACTCTTTGACAGATACAAACTATTAAAATGCACACGTAGAGAAAGTAGATCATATGAACAGAAAAAAACAGAAGTAATAATTAATAGCCTTCCAAAAAGGAAATACCAAGTCCAGATGGTTTCATTAAAATTCTACTAAACAGTGAAGGAAAAAAAAATGATACTAAGTCTCTATCGTTTCTTGTAGGAAACAGAAGAGGACAAGTATCTCATGATATCCTGTGAGCTCATCGTAGCCCTGATACCAGAACCAGATTTCAACTAGAAAAGAAAACTACCAACCATCTTACTCATGAACACAGATGCAAAATATCACAAGCACAATTCACCTGCACAGAAAAAAGAATTTACATTGAGTGCCAATGGGTTTATTTCAGGTATGTAGCACTGATTCAAAATTCAAAAGTCCCTGGGTGTGGTGGCACATGCCTTTAATCCCAGCAGTAGAGGCAAGCAGATTTCCAAGTTCAAGGCCAGCCTGCTCTACAGAGGGAGTTCCAGGGCCACCAAGGCTGCACAGAGAAACCCTATCTCAAAAAAAAAAAAATCTTAAAAGTTAAAAGTCAGTTCACAGAATTCATGATATCAACAAGTTAACAAAGAAAAAATTCATGTTCATACCAATAGATACAGAAATTACCTGATGAAATCCAACATCCATTCATGATTAAAAAACAAACCATGAAAGCAAAATGAAAAGGGAGTTTCTTACCTTGATACAGAAAGCTCACATCCCACAGCTGGTATTGTATGTACTTAATGATGAGATGGTAGACAATGCCCCACAAAGATCAGGAATATGAAAGGAGTTCTCTCATCATCCTGCACATCCCGGGTATAAAACAAGTTCAAAACTGGCCTGGGCTACATGAGACTATCTCAAAAACCAAAAGAACACAACATCGAACGTGTATGTTTGAAAAGAGGGAAGGTTCCAAATCAACCATCTGGAAAAGCTAATGGAATAAGATAGGAATGCAAAATTTAAATCAGTGGAGAAATGTAATAAAATTGTCTCATTTTTGAAGATGCCATGATTGTGTTGAAGATCTTAAGAAATTGACACCCTCTCCACACAGAAGCTGGAGGAATGGCTAAGCGGGTAAAAGGACATGCTGTCCAGTCTGGAGACCTGAGTTCTATAGGGGAAAGTGACTTTCTCACAAGCTGTCCTCATACCTCCACATGTGCACATAGGTACATGTAGGTAGGTAGGTAGATAGATAGATAGATAGATAGATACATACATACATACATACATACATACATACATACATAGACACATAGATACACAGATATGTAGATAGATAGTAGATACGTAGATACATAGGTACATACATACATACATATATAGATAGATAGATAGATAGATAGGTACATACATACATATATATGTAGATAGAAAGAAAGAAAGAAAGAAAGAGAGAGAGAGAGAAAGAAAGAAAGAAAGAAAGAAAGAAAGAAAGAAA
>CABHPQ010000158.1:40434-56327 GCA_902168405.1 Peromyscus aztecus
ATAGATAGATAGATAGATAGATAGATAGATAGATAGATAGATAGATAGATAGGGATAATTTTTAAAAGAATTTACTTCAAAAGGTGCCCTAGGATTAACAATTACAAAGTAGCCTAGTATAGGATTACCATACAAAAATAATTGTTTTCAGATATGTTCCATATTCCAAAATCAGTAATTAGAATACAAAATCTAAAACACAATATTATCCCCATGAGTAGCAACTAAATACTTAGGTATGGATCCATCAAAATATATACAGACTGTAAGAGGAAACCACACAATTCTGATGAGAAATATCAAAGACATAAGTAGAGGTACTTCATATTTTCAAGGATAGGAAGGCCAATGTTCCTCAACTCAATCTACAGATTTATAGATTAGGTGAAAAAATAAATCATCAAAATATGGAGTTCCACTTTAGATAAAAAATGAATTCAGACTGTACCATAAGCTTAAATATAAAACCAAAAACTTCTGTGGCTGGGGAGATGACTCAGTGGGTAAACTTACTCTGTACTGTAAGGACCCGAGTTTGATCCCCAGAGCCCAAGTAACAAAGCTGGGCATAGTTGTATATTCCTGTAGTCCCTACACTAGGGAGGCAGGGACAGTGGGTCCTTAAGTTTTGCCAGCCAATCAGCTTATCCAAAGAGGTGAGCTCTAGTGAAAATCAGAGAGCCTATCTCAAAAATGAGGTAGAAAGCAACTGAGGAAGACACCTGAGGTAGACCTTCAGCTTCCTCACGCATACACACATTCATTTGCATGCATACAAACCTACGTCCATGAATACACACATGAACACATACATACACAAATGCATGTATAACTAATAGTACACTATGCATACACACATGAGCACATATATATGTATACATCTATGAACACAAACACATGAATACATACATGAAAATATACACATACATGCACATTGTTGTATATGTTTCCTCTAAGATCAAAACATCCCATTCTGCAGGGAGCTCCTTACACAGGAAGGTGAAACTCACAATAGCTTCAGGAAGTCCCTGAAACTAACCAGATTCACTAGGCCTGTCCCTACCAGAATAAATAATAAAAGCTGAGAGTTCCCCTCAGGCAGAAGAGCGCTGAGATTCAAAAAAGACGCTCAGACCAGTCCAGCTTCCTGAAAAAGGGGAAACCAGCTGAGCTGCCTGGAAGAGGTTTAGATCAGCTGAGGCACTTGGAAAGGACACTCTCCAACCTGCTGAGCTGCCTGCAGGCTGTGCAGTGAGCTCCAGGTTCCCAGCTTTTGTGAGCTGTCAGCCATGCTGGGGTGAGCTTTGGTGATGCATCTGTCTTTGGGTCATTTCTGCTCCTGTAAGAAGTAACCCTTCACCCATATTCCTGTAAGTAATACCAATAAAACTCACTAGTTCTCCAAATTGGACTTTGGTGGTATCTGTATTTTGGTCTGTCATGGGATCCCTATCTGGAGTGAGTAAATATGTGTGTTGCATCTCTCCAGGAAAAGTTTTGTCATATAATGTATGCACAAATTTGTATACATGTGAATAATATGCATTCATACACACATGAATACATGATTATGCATATAAATACACATGCACATATATAGACACACACAAAAATAAACATACCCTAGAAGAAAATCTTTATGACCTTGGTTTTGGAGATGATTTTTCAGATACAAAACCAAAAGTATGATAATTAAAAGAAAAATTATCGAGTTGGACTTAGCTAAAATTAAAACTTGCTGTTCTGCAAGAGATTAATAAAAGCATGAAAAAGCAAGCTGCAGTTGGGTAGAATATGTTCATAAAATACATATTTGATAAAGGCCTTGTGTTCCAGATTATAAAAAGAATTCTTCAAATTCAATATTAAGAAAATAACCCAATTAAAGAATTGGCAAGATATGTGAAAAATGTTTCACCAAAGGGGGCACCTAGATACAGCATGAAAAGACATCCAATTTCACATTGCGCTAGAGAATTACAAATGAAAACAATGAACCACCTCTACACGCCTAAAACTAAGGGAAAAAGCACCTAGCGATACCAAGTACTGGCAGAATGCAGCACAGTAGGAGTGCTCTCTGGCTCTGTAAGGAATCCGAAGTGGTCCAGCCCCTTTGAGTGACAGCCTGATAGCATCTTACACAGCTCAGTACAGTCTCGGACTGTCCAGCAGTCACACTCATAGGTATTTACTCAACTGAGTTGAGAATTTATGCTCACACTAAGTTTCAAACCCTGGGACAAAAGGCTGAAGTGCTTATTTAACTTATCAGAGTGGACCTGGCTCAGATCAATCCTCCCAGCATCCCTCAGTCCCTATCTGTCACAGGGTATGGCTGGCATACCCCACCCCCTACCCTGAACTCTACAGCCCGGGGGCTGGGCTGCCCTTCCCCAGAGGCTCTTCCCTATATAATCCAGACGTTTTGGTTACCCACTCTTCATTTACCTTTTGCCCTCTTGGCTGCTGTATCTGGTCCCCTTTTCTCCCCTTTCCCTCTGGTCATGTTCACTCTGGACTCTCCCAGATGTCCCTGCCTCTGGCTATGAGCTCCCTTTTATCTACAGTAAACTTTCTCCTCCACCACACCTAGAAGCAGTCATGTCCTTTCCTTTTTATTTCTTTTTTTCATTCACACACAAAACCTGCACTCCATGTTTACAGCAGCTTCACTCATAATCACTAAAAACTAGGAGCAGCCACGATGTCCTTCAATAGGTGACTGGATGTGTAAACTCTATTCCACACAAAGAAACTGTAGTCCACAGACAAAAAGATGAATTCACAAGTCATGAAAAGGGGTGGCAAGAGCTTAAATGCATCTTGTTTGTTCCCATTACTTTTCTATTAAGGTGATAAACTCCATGACCCAAAGCAACTTGGGGAGGAAAGGGTTTATTTCATCTTACAGCTTGTAGTTCATCCTCCAGGGAAGTCATGCCAGTAACTCAAGGCAGGAACGCAGAGGCAGGAACTGATGCAGAGGCCATGGACGAGTGCTGCTTACAGGCTTGCTCTCCATGGTTTGCTCAATTTGCTTTCTTGTACCACTTAGAACCACCAGCCTAGGGGTGGCCCCGCCCATAGTTGGCTGGCCCCTCCCACATCAATCATAAATTGAGAAAACACCCCACGGACTTGCCTACAGGCCAAGCTTACAAAGGCATTTTCTCAATTAAGATTCCCTCTTGCCAAATATGTCTACGTTTGTGTCAAGTTGACAAAAACCGACCAGCACATTACTAAATGAAAGAAGCTAGTCTTAAGTGGCTGCATGTGTATGCATGATTCCAACCAGGAGACATTCTAAAAAAGGAAAAACTGGAGACATTAACTAGATCAGTAGATGCCAAGGCTCTTGGTACGGTGACAGAAGGACACAGAGATGAAGCACAGGGTGAGGGGTTGGGGAGCAGTAATACTACTCTGTGTGACACTATAATAAAACATGCATTCTACACATTAATATGATCCAAGAGAACTGTATGTACAGTACATTAATTACAATGTTTCATTATTGGTTCATTAGTTGCATATATATATATATATACATATATATATGCCACATACACATATATATATACACACACACATACACACATATATATATACATACATATATGCCACACTAATGCATGATGTTAATAGGTGGATGAGCAGTGACTGGAAATCCTGAACTCTGTTTGGTGATTGAAAACGGTGGTTTCTGTCTTGCTCACACATCACACCCACACCAGGTTAACTCCTTTTTCCTCCTTCCAAGGTAGTCTGGTGGGCAAAAGCTCCCTCTTTGAATATCACCAGCCACCATAAAAGAAAATACACAGAAAAGCTCTTTAAGGAGTCGCATGGATGAGCTATGTGGTTCCAGCTCACATTTCATTAACAGCAAGTCATCCAGCCACGCCCACCTTTGAAGGAATGGGAATGTAATTGTATCAAGTGCCCAGGGAAAGAAAGCAAAATCTGAAGCCCAGTCATTAGCCCTAATGACTCCCACTTGCTGTGCCTGGGCCAACATTGCCACCAAGAGACACAAGCTCAGAAACACACAGAGGAACCCACGCTGGCTGTGGAGAAACATGGCGGCTGCTTGTGAGTCCTGCCACTGACACAGCTATGCCTCAAGCAAGCCCCGCCCTGCGTAATCGCTTCACTACTCTGAAATCCCTCCTGAAAACCTTAGCTCTTCATGAAATTCTCCCTTGGCTTCAGACTCTAGCTATCAATTTACAAGAGGGAACACGTCCAAAGAGCGACAGAAGGAAGGAAGACTGAGAAAAGCGTTTTCAAAAAGCCTTTGTAGGTAAGATCAAGGACCCCCGTACCAGCTTTCCCTCCGCAGAGCTTTGCTCAGCAGGCTGCTTGACCCATCTCTTCACCCGTCGTCACAAAAGCAGATGGCATGCTACAAAAGGACATGGTAGTTGTAGAGAATTATAAAGTCACGTTCTGTTGATGACGGCCAAGACTGCCTTAAGCATTCTGAAGCTGAGATGAGTGGAAGAAACCGTGTTACCAAGGACTACTTGATTTGCATGTGACAAAAAAATTTAGCTCAAAGCAGCATAAGCGTAGTAAGAATGAATCATTCTGTAGAACCAAGAAGTCCGGGGATGAGCTTACAGAACTGGATTACTGCGATAAACCTACACCAGAGACTTCCAGGAAGATAGAAACACTGAGGCAGAAAATACCTCAGCTACCAGTTTCAGCAAGTGCCCAAGAACACTAAGGATGAGTGTGGATTAGAGTCACATGACCATCCTTGAGCCAATCACTTACTGTCACTGTAGTTACTGGATTGACATGGAATTCTTTTGATATTGTTATTTTAAGTGTCTGTTTATTGTAGAGTTGAGGACCAGTTCCATAGCCTGGTATGTACAAAGTAAGTATTCCACCCCCCGAGCTATATCCTCACCCCTCAGAAGAGGTTTGCTAGAAAGGACATTGCTGTTTCCTGAGTGAGGAAAAGATGGCTACAGCCACCAGAGCCTACCATGCTAGTGGTAGAGTCCAGCAAACATGCGTGTGCACGTACACACACACACACACACACACACATTCAGGCAAGCAAGCCTTCCAGCCTCTGACTGCCCATCTTAGAGATAGACTGTAGCTGCAGGATTGTTCAAAGCTGACAAAGACAGTCTCCTGGAGGAGCTGCTCTGTCACCATCCTCCACAAACATGAGACATGAAGACCTTCTCCCAGCTCTTTTTCCTTCATTGAAAACCTCCTTTGTAATGTGCTGCTCACCTCAGGTCCCCCAGGAGAATTAGAATATCTTGGGGGGAAATGCTGGTCTTTGCGCTCACCACATGACCCAGAAAGAGCCATTTGGCTAATACTGCAAGCATGCCTGGTTCTGTGAATCTACAGCTGGAGGAAATAATGAACTTCTAAGAAAAGTGATAGTGTCTGGACTTCAGGGCCTTTTTTTTTTTTTTTAACTTTGTCTAGGACAATTAAGAGTGTCTCCTAGAAAAGGAGAACAGATTTACAATAAAAGCAAGAACACGAATAAATTAACTGTGTGTGACCTGAATGAGCGATCAGACGGTGGCAGGTGAGGGAGTAAACAAAACAGGTTCGTGCTGTCAGGAGGAACACTTGGATACAGCCTTCGCTTCTTGTTATTTGTCCTCGGATCTTGTTCACGGCCGGCCACGTAATGCATGGACAGCTAAGACACATGGTAGATGCAGAGAGCAGCTCGGCTTGGAAGGACCCTCGGGGCTTTGATGAATGCAGTGGAACACAACCCAGGGCTTTAATTCCTGCGCAGGCCTGGAGAAGTCCATGACTTCCTCCTTCCTTAGCCACTGGTACCCTACTCATCTCACCCGCCCTCCATCTGGGAATGCGGGATTTCTCCATTTGCCCAGAGTCAAAGTCCCCCCCACCCTTCCTCCTCGACATATGCAGGCGACACATTAGCATGGTAATGTCTCGTGCCATTAGTGAGTAACGTGCTGAATAATTAGGCTATGAAAATCTAACGGCAGGGATTTTTGTTTTATTAGCAATTTTCCATCCTATTGTGTTAATTTCGGCTCATGTCAGCCAGCTTTCTAAGTAAACAATGATCACAGGCAGACATCATTTCCCAGCGCATTGTGCTGCCAGGGTGACTTAACAGACCAGAAAATGGCTTAAGTTGTCTTTTGTCTTCCAGTCTCTGCCTTCTGGTAATGTCACCACCTATCTCATCTCTGGTTTCTTGTGACCTGACCGTGGGCTGTTCGTTTCCTTCGTGTGTCTTTGGCTCCTCCCCCTCGTCAGTCCACCCATCCTTCTTGCGCGTTCTCATTTCCCTCCGTCTCCTCCCCAGTACCTCTCTCTGGACGCCGACCTGCAGTGGCATCTCCCTGCCAAGCCTACTCCTTTCTCGTAATTTCCGCATTCGTTCTTTGCATTCGCTGGCCCTGTTCTTTCCTCTTTCTTTAATTTAATAATAAATTAATAATTTAATAATACACTTCCTTTAACTTCTTCCCTTTCGCTTTTCTTCCCAGTGGGTTATCTTACGATCGTTCCTTCCTCACCGGTCCTTCCACACTGCACTCCTCCTAGCTCTTGGAGCATCTCTGAAACTCTCAACACTCACTCAGTCTAACACAACACAGAGAGGGAGAGGCAGAGACAGAGAGGCAGAGGTAGAGACAGACAGACAAACAGACGAGTGACATGGCGAAGGGGGAGGGAGGTACTCATTTTCTCTTTCCTGCTTGCAGAGATTCTTGGCTGGCAGATGATCGGCACTGGGCCCAGGCTCACTGGAAAGTTGGTGCTTTCTCTGTGGTGTCCCTCTGGTCCTCACACATCTGCAAGTTTCCCAGAGCTGAGAACATGCTCTGCCACTTGGTGCATTACTGTTGTCCAGGTTACAAAAGCAGCTGCCGGATTCCTGAGAAACATAATGGAGAAAAGCAGCCATGACACTTACGTGGGACAGATCTGGTTGCTGGGGGGTGGGAGTGGTGGGGCTTGTGGTTGACCAGAGGCCCTCCTTGTCCTTCTCCTTCCTCTTAACCTCCAGGAAGTATCAGGCCTCCAACGAAGTATCAAATTTATTCGCCTTACTCAAATATCGAGGCCAAAGAACTAGAATAATGAGGCAATGCGGTCAATAACTCAAACACGTAATCTTTGTATCCATAAAAGACCAAGAGCCTGGCAGGCTGCCATCTGGGGCAGCCATTTAGGACAAGCCAAGGTAATCCATACTTTTCATAATTAACTTGCAAAATGCAATATAATTACCATCCTTGCAAAGGACCATAAATACATTGTTTCCTTTGATTTCCCCAGCCCTTGGTTCCTCCCTCCCATTTCTCCCCTCCTTCTATAGTACTTAACACATATAGAATGATTCATCATCTTTTAAAACCTCAACTGGCTTAATACCACGTAAGATTTTTTTTAACACTACAAGTACAATCGTGGCTCTGGTAAAAAAAAAAAAAAAAAAAAAAAAAAAAAAAAGAAGAAAAAAAGAAAAAAAAGAAACCCAAGAAAGAGTACAATAAACTCGTGGAAGACGCAAATGCAAAAGGATGTAAGGTTTTTTGCAGATCTCTCACGTACCCAGAATTGTACATTCATGAGAACTGCAAATGAAATAGGACAATGGAATGGAAAGAGAAAACGATTTGACCATATGAGGTGAGCTACACACACAACCTATACTTCTAGAGAGAAATAGTGTAGTTTCCTGAAGGCAGAGAAACCGAAGGCAGTCTTTAAGCACAGCAGACTGGAAAACCAAAGAGCACAAAAGAATCTGAAATGTTCACGAACTAGAATCACAGGACATGTGGCCGCCCGTGATCACTACTCAAATCTAGGAGGCTAGTGGGCACTTCCAGCTTCTGTCATGGCAAAGCCGCCTAGCCAGCATCCCCTAGGCCTGGACCCCTAAGACCACTATGCTTCATGTACCATGGACCAGTACTAGAACCAGAAATGGACTGGATGACCTCATTTTTGCCTTCTTCCATCCTGCCTTTATCACGTGCTCAGGCTGACGTCATGCATCAGACACTCCAGCAGCCCTGACACTGACTGGCGCACCAGCAAAAATCACCCACCACGGCCAACTTCATCCTGCATTTAGCACATCAGTATTCAGCACCACTGTCAGTGCCCAAGCCAGCAGGAAGGAGGGAGGCCTGGTAGGGGCTTCCAGGAAAACATAATCTTCCATTATCAGCCATAGGCTCTTGTTTCTGATGCCTCTTCCTTCTGGTTTTACTCACAGCCACTGTAGCTGGGTGTCCACAAAGACACAATATGTTTACTAACAGTCACTGCACAGGGAAAGCACCTTTTCCTCTACACACAGCGCCTTCCTTTAGGAAGCTGACTGTACTTGACAAATCCTGCAGACTCCTTTCTGCGTCCTTCCATGTCCTGATGAAGAGGGCGGGCCTGTATTCCAGCTGCCTGGGCTAAGCTTTTTCACATAGCAGCTGCATAACCTTGGCCTAGTCACCTGCCAGATGTAACACTCCTGTCTCATTGGTTTTGCTGACACTGTCATTATTGCTGTTATCTGGCCATAATGGCCCCCTTGCTATTGTTTGAGCAGACTCTTGCCTCAAGCCTTTGCATTTGCTATTTCCTCCGTGTGTGTGTGTGTGTGTGTGTGTGTGTGTGTGTGTGTGTGTGTTGTGTGTACCTATGAGGGGTGTGTATATGTGTGTGTGCGGGCACAGTTGTGCATGCATACATGTTTATGCATATGGAGATCTGAGGTTGACTCTGGATGTCTTCCTCTATCACTCTCCACTTTAGTTTTTGAAACAGTCTGTCGCTGAACCTGGAATTCGCTGATTGGCTGCTCTGGCTGGCCAGTGAGCTCTAGGAATCCATTTATTTCTGCCGCAAGCACTGGGGTCACAGGCACGTGCCATTACACCCAGCTTTTACATGCATGCTGGGAATCCAAACTCGGGTCTTAATTCTTACTCATAAAGCACTTTACCAAGTGGGCAAATGTCTCCCCCATGTCTCCTCAACACCATAGCTTTTATATTCAGGTGCCCACGCCCGAGTAACCGTGTGATTGGCTTCCCCACTCCCTGCCGATTCTCACCCAGGTCCTCCTGCACACCTGTAACATCCTTTCCTGCATCCTCTGCTCTTGCTCATTGTTCTTCCTGACATTTATCACACCCCACGACGTGCTAAACAGGCATGGCTTTGCACTTTCAGCTGCCGTGTGCCTTCTTAGAAGATAAGGTCCCCGAGGGAGGAGAGTTGAGACTAGGAGCCCAGCTGGAAGTCCTCTCCAGTTGGCATCTGCTGGCCTGCCCGGTTAAGCTGCCCTGGCAGGAGCAGCAGAAACTGCAAGGGAAGTGTTTCTCCACACGTACTCTGAACCTGTGCGGCCGGAAGAGGCTACTGGAAAAGGCACAAGTCCAGGAACAACCAGAAAAGGACTTACAACCACCCCTGCCCCAAGGGCCAGAACCCCACAAACACTGAGGCTGCAGAGGCCAGTGAGTCCCACTGTCCCCTCCAGCACACACTGCTGTGTAAAACCTACTCCAGCCCAGGAGAGCTGGAGACGTCCCCTTTCAGCTCAGAGCGGCTGTGCCAGCGATACACTCCCTAAGTATTCTCTCTTCCTCTCATTTCCTATTATTTCATTTCTGCTCGTGCACATGCGTCTCCGGATGGTTTTGCTTTGCTTTGTGTGTTCAGTTAGATTCTGGGACTGCTGTTCATGTTGTTTCTCCACTCAGTGTCCTGTAGGACACTCTTTACTCTTCAGCCGTATTTCATTTACTACCCACCCCCACTCCCCGCGCGCGCGCGCGCGCGCGCGCGCGCTTAGTCCTACATCTTTTCTTCCTTCTCTCATAATTCTCTCCTCTCTTTATTTCTTGATTGTAACTTCTCTGCATTCAACAGTCTCTAAAATCCATGGGCCCTAACCATATCTCAGCTTTCCCTCCAGCTCAGCTATTTTGTCTTGTTTTTAAAGTGGATCTAGGATTTATTTCCTATCCTTCCCCACCCTACTTCCCTCTCAGTCCTTTTTTTTAACATTTTTAGACAGGGTTTCTCTGTGTGACAGCCCTGGCTGTCCTAGAACTCGATTTGTAGACGAGACTGGACTCGAACTCACAGAAATCTGCCTGCCTCTACCTACTGAGGGCTGGGATTAAAGATGTGCGCCACAGGCTCTCACTCCTGATCTTATTAGCTAAAATCTGAATCCTTGTTTTCTCTTGTGTGTTTGTTTGTTTGTTTTTAATCCTCCAACAGTCACTGCCGTCTAAGGGGCCACTGTTCTTTAGTAGCTGGTATGACGGTTGCACATTGGTATCATCAAACAGCCTTGCTTACTCTCACAGTTAGCATCTTACTCAGGGAATAATACAGAACTTATACTAGATACCCTGAGGTTCTGAATTAATTTCTGAACTAAATACTAAGTTCTACTGCATCCAAGTCCCTCTTGAACATGACAAATACTTCAACTAAAAGAATACATAGTTGATTTTTTAAAAATAATAAACCAAGTAGTAAAATAACACCAGATGCTTAAATCCTAACACCAAGTAACAGAAGAAACATGGAAAACAAATTATCTCCTTAGCCTTACTGTAATGGCTTCTAGTGTTAGTGAGTCAGATGAGATCCCGGACAGAGAACTCAGAAGAATGATTACAAGTGTGCTCAGAGACACAAACAAATAGCTGAATTAAATAAGGAAGATGATGGATGATGTGAAAGAGGAATTCAATGAAGAGATAAAAATACTAAAGGAAAATCAATCTGAAATGCTGGAAATAAAAAAAATAGTCAAATTTAAAAAAAAAAAAGCTTTTGGAGGAGGTTTAGCAATAGACTGGATTGAGGAAGAGACAGAATGCCTGAGATTAAAGACAAGGTAGAGGAACGAGAATACTCAGCAAAGACAAAGATAAAACAAGAAGGAATGGGTGGGGATTCCAAGACACAAGCCACACTCTGAAAAGATCACATCTACTAGTTATGCTCAAAGAAGACTGTCATTCTAAAGGCATAAGATACATAGTCAAAAGAATCGTAATGGAAATTTTCCCATGGTTAGGAAAAGAGATGTCAATGCAGAGACAGGAGGCTTTTAGGACACCAGACAATACCAGGAAAGAACATCCTCTCACCATATCATACTTAAAATAGTGAATATTCAGAACAAACAAAGTATTTTGAAGGTGGCAAGAGAGAAAATCAAGTCACAAAGAAAGGAAAATCCATGAGAACAACACCACATAAAACTCAAGCATAAACCAAAACCAGCTAAAACTCAAGCTTTAAAAGCCACAGGGACTTGGAATTGTATATTCCATGTTCTGGAAGATAATAGCAGCCAAGTCATACTACTATACCAGAACAGCATCTGCCATAAATGAATTCCATGATACAAATAGACTGAAAGAATCTATGGCAGCCAAGCACTTCCATCGAAGATGCATGAAGGAACATTTTAGACTGAAGAAAAATACCAAATCTAGCTACATAGCTATAGGAAATAATAAACCATGTTAGAATAATAGATAATCAAGAGAGGAAAGGGGAGCTAAAAAAAAATCCACAACAATCAAAAACTTTCAGTAATAACTCTGAATCTTAAAGGTCTCAAATCCACAATCAAAAGGTTACAGGCTAGTAGACTGGATGGGTCAGAAAGTAGGAGCTATTTATTTGTTACCTCCAAGAAATGTACCTTACCACAAAAGACAGATACCACCATAGGGTAAAAGGATCGGAAAAGTGTTTCAAGCAAATGGACCTCAGAAACAAGCTGAGTGTGACTGGGATGTATGATGTAAAATTCCCAAAGAATCAATACAAATACTATTTTGAGGGGAAAAAAAGAAATCAGAATGGCAAGCTGGGTAGTGATAGTATACACCTTTAATCTCAGCACTCAGGAAGCAGAGGCAGGCAGATCTCTGAGTTCAAGGCCAGCCTGGTCACAGAGTGAGTTCCAGGACAGCCAGAGCTACACAGAGAAACCCCGTCTTGAACGTAAAACAAACAAAAAAATTAATAGATTAAAAAAAGAAATCAGAAGGGCTAGTGAGATAATTCAGTGGTTAAAACTGCTTGCTGCTTTTCCAGAGGTCCTAAGTTCCCAGCACCCGGGCCAGGTTCTCTAAACCACCTAAACTCCAAATCCAGGGGATCTGCTGCCCTCTTCTGGCATCTATGAGCTCCTGCACACACACGGCATACATATACACATACATACACATTTTTAAAGGGAAAATAAAATTTACAAAAGAAAGAACTCAGAGAGAACAAACTAAACTCCAAAGCAGTAGACTGAAAGAAATCCTAAAAATCAGAGCAGAAATTAATGAAATGGGAAAAAAAAAACCAATTCAAAGAATCAATAAAACAAAGAGTTGGTTTTTTGACAAGATAAACAAAATGGACACACCCTTAGCCTAACTAACCAGAAGAAAGAGAGAGAAGACTCAAATTAATAAAATGAGAGATGCAAGGGAAAATATTACAACAGATAGTAATGAAATTCAAAGAATTGTTAGGTCTTACCTAAGGAAAAATAAATAAATTCTACTAACTTGAAAATCTAAAAGAAAGAGATGAATTTATAGATGCATATGACTTACCAAATTAAAACAAGATGAGATAAACAATTTAAGCAGTTCTGTTGTAAGCAGTGAAATTGATGCAGTGATTAAGAACTTCTTGAATTAAAAATGACTATGCCTAGATAGATTGACTGGTGAATTTTACTAGACCATTGAAGAATTAACATCAATGCTTCTTAAACTATTCCATAAAATAGGAAAAGAAGGAACATTACCAAACTCTCTCTTACAAAGCTAGAATTACCCTAATGCCAAAAACAAAGATGTAACCCAAAAAGAAAATTACAGAGCAATATCCATGATTCGTATACATACTGTGAATCACATAAAAATTCTCAAGATTACCCTGATACCAAAAGCAGCTGAAGATGTAAGGGAAAAGATAATTGCAGACCAGTATCCCCAACTGACATAGACACAGAAATTCTCAACAAAATACTTTCAAATCAAATTCAAGGGCACATCAAAAAGATGATTCATTGTGATATTACTGCCTTTATTCCAGGGATGCAAAGATGGTTCAATACATGCAAATAAATTAATGTTATAAATTACATAAATAATTCCAAGGTTAGAAACCATGTGGTCACCTCAACAGGTACAGAACAGACTTCAGACAAAATCCAACATCTCTTTGTTGAAACTCCTGAAGAAACTCAGAATAGAAGGAATATATCTCAAATAATAAAGACTATATATAACAAACCTAGAGCCAACATTATATTAATCGGAAAAAAAACTTTAAATGTTTCTCTTAAAATCAGTGCCAACAACCCCATTAGTGCAGGTGTGGGTGGACCAGCCCCAAAGTAGTGAGCAAGGGAGAGCTGTCCCCATTACTCATCTGTCTTGAGGTGGCATAGGTGGGGAAGAGTTGTCTCCTCCCCCCCACCCCCCGCTGCCCATCAACACCTGGGGCAGGTGGGAGAGCTGTCCCTGCCCCCCACCAGCTGCAACACTTGGGAGAGTAGACCCTGCACCTCACCTGGGTAACACAATAGAGCCAACCTTGTTGGTGGAGGTGTGGGTGAGCCAGCCCTGACGTTGTAAGTATGGGAGAGCTGTCTCCACTACTCATCTGCCATGTGATAGTACGGGAGGGTGAGAGATGCCCCCCTTACTCCTCATCCCTAACTGCCTACACTAGACCTGAGAGCTGACCTCCCCGCTTAGTAGCTGCAGCACTCGGGAAAACAGGCTCTACCCCTCAGAGCACAGCAGAGTTGCCCAGTGGTTGAAGGCAAGGATGACCCAGCCTCGATGTTATGAGCAAAGGAGAGCTGTCCCCATTACTCATCACACATGTGGTAGTGTGGGCAGAGGAGAGATGCCCTCTCCTCCCCCACCTCCCACCCATCAATGCCTGAGGCAGGTGGAAGAGTTGGCCCTGGGGTCCTAAGAGCAGGAGGGTTGTCGCTACCCCTCACCCGCTGCAGCACTCAGAAGAGTGGCCCCTGTATCTCGCCTGGGCAACACAATAGAGCTGGCCCTGATGGTGTAGGTGTGGGAAGGCCGACTCTGAGGGCATGAAAGCAGGAGAACTGGCCCCACCCCTTTTCCATTGCTGCAAGAGGTAAATTAGCCAGGGTAATGCTGGCGAGATCACCCTGGTGGTGAGGACAGGGGAGAAATGATTGGTGGACCTACCCTGCAGCTGCCCAAGCCCAGAACCAGGGTTATGACTTGCCCACCCCAACATCCACTCCATCTGTTATCTGCTGGGGGATATGAAAGGACCTGGCCCAAAGACTTGGGAGCTTCAGGATCTCCACAACATAGGGCAACAACAATATACCCAGGAAGAGTCCTAGTGAGGGCCTAGCATCGATAGTATAGCAGAAACCAGAGGCCTCGAACCAGACCAATGACTCTTTGCAATAAACACTCGCAAGGAAAGATATATGGACAAAAGGATTTACTGAGTGACTCACTGTGTCACGCTGCAGCTTCCATGATGAGATCTTTAATTTTTCCTTTTCTCTCTTAAATTTTGTTTTATTTTAGAGGGAGGTGCAGGGGCAGAGGACAGGTGTGAAGGGACCGAGAAATGAATGGGATCAAGATACATGATATAAAAGATACATAGAATAAATAAAAAGAAAGTAAAAATAAAAATCAGGGTCAAGACAAGAGTGCCCATATTCTTATTCAATGTGAAATTCTTAGCTAAAGCAATAAGTCAAGAAGAGCACGTAAGAAGGGTGAAAATAGGAAAAGAAAATGTCAAAATGTCTATTTGCCCTTGGTATGGTTCTACACATAAAGGCCCCTGAGGGTGCCACCAGAAAACTCCTAGAATAGAAATACCTTCATTCAAATAACATGTGTACTTGTTAGGCACCGCTAAACAACAATATTGACCCATTTCTAAAGGCAGTAAACACCACAGTTGGACCTGGTACCTAATGGCCTGGGAGAATTGCCTTTACCTCTCTAGGAAAGACTAAAAGACTGTGTAGATGAGTCCAAAAGATGGCACTCAGTGGGTACTTGCTACCAAACCTGATGATCTGATTGTGAGTCCCTGCAACCTACATGGAGGAAGGAAAGAATCAATTCCTCTGACCTCTACACACGTGCCATGGCACATGTACATCCCCACATCAAAACTAAACAAATGTACAAAAAAATATTAAGACATATGGATGTTCAGCCTTTCCCAGAGAATTCTGGAGACAGGGTTTTGCTTTTGACAATTTTGATATTTAATGTTGCTTTCAAACTTTGCTTCCCAAACAGCATTTGTGTCAACTTGGTAGGATCTAGACTCACCTAGAGGACAAACTTCTGGGCACAACTGTGAGGGAGTTTATAGGTTGGATTAATTGAGACAGGAAGCACTACTCTAACTGTAGGTGGTACCACTCTATGGCCTGGAGTCCTGAACTGAATAAAAATGAAAAAAGGAACTGAGCACCAACATTCACCTTTTTCTGCTTCTTGACTGTGGATGCTGCCTCATACTCCTGTAACCATGTCTCCTCTACCATGGGACTACCCCATGTCTCCTCTACCATGGGACTACCCCATGTCTCCTCTACCATGGGACTACCCCATATCTCCTCTACCACGTGGACTACCCCATGTCTCCTCTACCATGGGACTACCCCATGTCTCCTCTACCATGTGGACTACCCCATGTCTCCTCTACCATGTGGACTACACCATGTCTCCTCTACCACGTGGACTACCCCATGTCTCCTCTACCATGTGGACTACACCATGTCTCCTCTACCATGTGGACTACCCCATGTCTCCTCTACCATG
>CABHPQ010000158.1:61775-87801 GCA_902168405.1 Peromyscus aztecus
GATGTGGGTGTGATCAGACCCTTCCACATGTCCCCAGGTCCCCACCAGAGGCCCCCTTACCTCAGGCTATGCTCCCCACCTCCCCCAATGTCCTGTCCCCATTGACACTTGGAAGTGGAACAGGCTTTTAGAGGAGAGGCGGCTAGTCCCTTCCTGCTGCTCTGCCGACAGGTGTGGCAGGAGGAGGTGGCAATTAGTGCCAGTTTGGAGGAGTGATGCCGCATGGGGAAGGTTTCTCATCAAGGAGTGTTTAAATTCCATTCCTTCCCTCCGTCTCCCACTCCTCATAATGCAAAAGCATCAGCAGGCTCCTGCCCTCCGCTCTGCTCCTCATTATCCCACATTGCTCTGGTGGCCAAGGAAGCGAGAGGGGAGACAGAGAATGGAGCCACCTGCTTCTCCCTGCTGCCCACCGAGGAGGAGCTCTGCTGAACTCACAGCCTCCTGGAGAGGAGGGGCCCTGCCTGCTTCAGTAATGGGTGTGAACACAGAGAACTCTTGTCTTTCCCTGAACTTTGTCTCTGTTCCTCCAGTTCTATCTTCTGGCATGTGCATGTGTATGTGTGCATGTACAGGCGCATGTGCACATATGTTACACATTTGGAAGGCAGAGATTAATGTTGGACTTCTTTCTTGATCGCTCTCCACCTTATTTATTGAAGCAGGGTCCATCATCAGAACCTGGTCTGGCCAGCTTTCCCCAGGGATCCATTTCCTGAGGGCTGGATTACAGACAGAGCCAGCTCTGGAGATCCAGACTCAGCAAGTGCTCTAGCAACTGAGCCATCCCCAAGCTCCTAATCTTACGTAAGGATGATGAGCCTTGGGGTGAGAAGAATTATGGGAAGAGACGGAAACCGGCAGACTCCCTCCTGACCCTCTCCATCGCCAAAAGTGACACTTAAGGAGCATGATAACGCCGCCAGCCTGGAGGAAGCTTTGCCCCTTTGGGAATGTGGGTCGTGCATGGGTAGGGGGTGGGGGTGCAGGGAGGGGACTCACTGGGCAAAACGCGGCAAGCTCAGTGGTATGATCAATGGAATCTTCAAAACGTGGGATTTCTGGGGCTGGAGCTGTACCTCCATTGGTAGAGTGCTTCCCCAGTATGTGCAAAGCCGCGGGTTGAAGCCACAGCACCACGTAAACCAGGCACAGTGCACATGTGCATAATCCCACAAGCGACAGGGAGAGCGAGACAAGAGGACAGTTTGTTCAGGGCCATCCTTGGCTACATAATGAATTCAGGGCCATCCTGGAACACAGGAGATCATCTTTTTTTTTTTTGTTTTTTGGGTTTTTTTTGGTTTTTCGAGACAGGGTTTCTCTGTGTAGCTTTGCACCTTTCCTGGAACTCGCTTGGGAGACCAGGCTGGCCTCGAACTCACAGAGATCCGCCTGGCTCTGCCTCCCGAGTGCTGGGATTAAAGGCGTGCGCCACCACCGCCCGGCGAGATCATCTTTTTTTAAAGTGTTACTTCTAATGAGACTCTCTAGGGACAGAGTCCCCACCAGAATCCTGGAACTTGGGAGAACAAGACTGTGCCCAGAGGGAGTCTCCCTTTGCTTTTCACACTCCCACCCCCAGGCCCTGCTGAGACGCTGAGACATCTGCCTATTGGGATATTAATGCCAGGCCTGGAGGCTGCGGCCTGGGTGACACCTCCCCTCTGCAGGGGAGCAGGAGTACTGGCTGTGGTACACGCCAGGGTCCATGCTCTTGTCATGATGGTGGCCACGTGGACAGCAGCAGCTTCCCAACCTGGTGGCCTTCAAGTCCTTTCCTCTTGCTCTTCTGATGATATAAAGACCTACTTCTCTATAAAATGCCTTTCTGTCTGCACCTGGAGCAGTTTGTTTTCTGCCTTAGACCCAAGAAACAAGTCTTCATGTCCATTTCATGGATGAAGCTCACAGAACCGAAGTGCTTGCCCCAGGTCCCACCTTAACGTAAAAGGCAGAGTTAATACCAAAGTCAACTTTCCCCTCCAGACCAGAGTTCTTCAGTGACAGAATGAAAAGTAGCTGTCCCCTTAAGTCTCCCTGTCCTCCTCAAGCCAGCCAGATCAGCACACATGTACACATGCACACATGATGTGAACATGTATAAATACATGAGATGGCCATATGTGGATCCTGGAGCATTTTTATTCTGTGGGTCTCAATACTGAAGGGTTTTGTCCCTGGACCCACCAAGAATCCAAACGCCCCTGCTGCCACCTCTGCACTGTGCTTCGATTAAAGATCTTTCCAAGGAACAAGCTTTCATTTCATGGATGACTCAGAATCTCTGTTCGGAGGAAATTGAGGTTTTGTTGGCCATTTTCCCACTTGAGACGTGGTCAGAGCTCACCATAAAAGCACATAAAGACAATGTAAGTCAACTGCTAGGAACCACAAATAAAGAAGCTGAACCAATGAGAAAAGTCTCTGCAGGGGATGCAGCTAAGATCTGTGTTTCCCTAGGAAGGCTGTTAATAGCCTGTCACCTGAGGTCAGGGAGAGACCCAGCAAGCAAAAGCCAGGGAGCAGCCTGGCTGCAAGGAGCTCTGGACCTGGGTTTCCCAGCTGGGGTCCCCCTGGACCTCAGGAAGTTGTGCCCAAGCCTTCAACTGAGCAGTTTCTTCCTGAAAATGGAAAATCCAGTCTACCCTTAAGGAATGGGAAGTGGCCTGGATTGGCACCGTAAAAGGATGTGATGATTAAGTTTGTCGACTTGAATTTAGAAACACTTCAGGGGCTAGAGAGATGTCTTAGTGGTGGTGCTTACAAGACCAGGGTTCGATTCCCAGCACTCATATGATGACTTTATGTGTAATTCCAGTTTCAAGGACTCGGATGCTTTCCCTGTGGGAAGCAGGTGTGCAGATGGTACACATACATACATGCTGGCAAGATTCATACACATAAAGCAAACTAAGTACATCTCTAAAAAAAAAAATAGGAAACACCTTAGACATTAATGAGGCATACCTCTGGGTTTGTCTATGAGGATGTTTCCAGGGGGATTTAACCCTAAGGAGGGAAGACTGACCCTGAATATAGGTGACTTTGTTCCATGAGCTGGGGAGTCCAGGGCTAAATTAAACAGAAAAGGAGCAAGTCGCCTGAGGACCTGAGCTCCTCACTCCGCTTCCTGACCTACCCAGATGTGAACAAGTCCCCACAGCTGCCACCGTGCTTCCCCACCTGCCCTGACGGACAGTATCCTCTGAACCACGAAATAAACACGTGGCCTCTGAAGTTGCTTCATGTCCTCATTTGTTCACGGCCATGAGAAAAGTAGTGCCCAGGGTGTGTGACAGGTGGGGACAAGCTCCTTCTCTGGGGAGCACTGTGCCTGGCCTTCAGCAGGTAATTGGCTACTCTCTTTCACGTCTCCTTTTCTGAATCTAACATGTGATGCCTTATGAGAGGCAGTGTAGTGGGCTTTCTTGAACTGCCAGCCCCCAAATCATGGCATGGAGACTCATTATTAATTATGAATGCTTGGCCTTAGCCTAGGCTTGTTTCTAGATAGCTTTTTTTTTAAATTAACTCATTTCTATTTATCTATGTGCTGCCCCGAGGGTCACTTACCTCATCTACGTACTGTCCATCCTGCTTTCCTACTTCCTCTGTGTCTGGCTGGCTGGCCCTGTAGGCTGGCCACCTCCCCTATCCCCTGCCAGCCCCACCTATCCTTCCTCTGCCTAGCTATTGATCATTCGGCTTTTTATCAGACAAACCAGGCGCCTTAGGCAGGCAAGGTAAAACAGCAACACATCTTTACATAGTTAAACAGTTATTCTGCAATACAAACAAATGCAACACAACTTTACATAGTTAAACAAATATTCAATTCCACAACAGAGTAGCCTGGCCTGCTTTGAGAAGATTCCCAAGTCCTACCAGCCCCTGGGCTAGTGCAGGTGTCTCTCAGCCCAGAGTGTTTCCATCAAATCCTTTTCTAGTCTCTCTCCATGTCCCTGGACCTTGGAGTGGGATGCAGTACCTGTGGAGTGTGGTATGTGGTGTGGAAGGGTGGGGCAGGGTGTGTGATGGAATAAGGTATATGTGGTGGAGTAGGTGTCTAGAGGGCTGGAAATATGTTGTGTGTAGTGTGATGGGGTGTGTTTGTAGTTTGTGAGGTGTGTACATGTAAATCTGTGAACTGACCTTTTTTCTGAGGTTGTCCCTTCCTTGGCATAGTCCCTTTACCTAAGTGAAATAGCCTTTCCTTTATGACTTGATAGTAACAGTTAGGTTGCCATTGTTTCAAAATTGGGAGTTATTTCTTCTCCCTTTCTGTCTTCCCTGACAAAACGAGTCGGCTTCATGACTTCAGCCAGGGTGTTTTTGGTTTTCCTGGTTTGTGCAGTGTACCTTACCAACAGTGCCCATGCATGTGGACGCATGTAAATACGCTCTTGCAGAACCAGGCCAAGGTCATCGCCTCCCCCTCTGCTCTCCACACAGGTGCCCACCTCCATGGAGTAGCTGGAACTCTGAGGCTAAGGCCTGGACTGCTAATTGACTACAAGATGTCAGTCACAGGCACTTCAGATACAGTGGGAGGGGTTCCTGTATCACATCCTGCAGATGTAAATCCACACTTTTGGCACCAGGCCTTTGGGAATCATGTCAGTCTCTGCCTCAAGGAAGCATCTGGTTATTTTACAAGGCTATTGGAAACGTATAAAATACACAGCCCATCCCAAAGCCAAGCTGGGTCTCCATCCCAAAGGCTCTCAGGGGAGGCACACCTGACCCAGCAGAACACTGACGACCCATCACACTCTTGCTCATCAAGCTTAGCTCATGGCAGACCCTGCAAACAGCAGCTAAGAGCAACATTAGATGCTACTCCTCACCCTTCCTTTCTCATTTGTCAACTTAAGCTGTCACCAAGAGGAAAAGAAGAGAGTGACAACCTAGGAACAGAGTAGGAGGGAACTTCGAGAGTTGTGGGTTCCAGACACTGGTCACTTCTGTTCTCGGGCTTTGGAATGTTGTTCCAGACTTTCCCACCAAGTTATCACCAAAACCTTCCAAGGGACCTGGTGATGAGTGCAGACAGAGAAGACAGAGCCCAGAGGAAAGGTCTTCAGGACCTGGAGGTTACAGAGAGGCTGGGAGCAGCATGAGGTGGTCCCTAGAACCCTGTTCTTCAAATTCAATGAGGGGTGAGGACAAGAGAAGGGGGGTCCCCAAAATTCCATACTCCAGACTCATCAGAAGGATATAGATAAGAGGAAGAGATTGCAATTATCTGTCCTAGCTAGTTTTATGTCAACTTGAGACAAGCTAGAGTCATTTGAGAAGAAGGAACCTCAATTAAGAAAATGCCTCTGTAAGGCTGTAGGGCATTTTCTTAATTAATGATCAATGTGGGAGGGCCCAGCCCACTGTGTGTGGTGTCATCCCTGGGCCGGTGGTCCTGGATTCTATAAGAAAGCAGGTTGAGCAAGTCATGCGGAGCAAGCCTGTAAGCAGCACCCCCCATGGCCTCTGCATCAGCTCCTGCCTCCCGGTTCCTGCCCTGTCTGAGTTCCTGTCCTGACTTCCTTCAGTGATGAACAGCGATGTGGAAGTGTAGACCTTTCCTCCCCAGCTTGGTTTGTCCATGACCTCTCATCACAGTAGTGACCTTCAGATATGATCCCAGGCAGTAGGTTCACTGGGACGGTTAGGACAGGAGGAGGGGGTTCCCAGGACTCTGCTGTAAGTTCCCTGGAAGGGTGGAGACAGGGGGAGAGTGTCCTCAGGACATCAGGCTGCCAGTTTACCATAGAGAGGCAGACAAAAGAAGGTTCTCCCATAGAGCTTGGGATCCATAGTGTCTCCAGGACATGCTCAGTAAACTGCACAGGGTACACTTCATCAGCCCCCTACCCCAGCCATAAGGCCCCGTTACGGTCTCCTAGGATAATACCCCCACTATGATTTGCTACCCATCTCCCACATCCTGAGCTCCCTCGTTCTACTTCAGATCTCGGGAGTCTCAGGGCATGTCTTGAGAGGCTCACAGGCCTCATGCTCCCTGGTGCCATTATCACCACACCCTTCTCAGTCAGGACACCCTACTCCAGCTGCCTGGTCTCGTCATCCACCACAAAGAAAGACACCGCTACCCCTACAGAGACCCCCCCCTCCTCTGCTCCAGGTCGGAGCCACAAGCCCCTTGTTCATCACAGGGTTTTGCCTCCATCACTTGCATTCCGCCTTACCAACACCAGACTTAATTTGTGTTGCCATGGCAATTCAACCACAATCACTTAAGCCTTGACTCCAGTGCTAAGGGACTTGGGTCTGCACTCTTCAGTCCTTGCTGGGGCACACCCTCGAGGCTGGTAAACATGTTGGGCACAGATTTGTCACCGACAGAGGGATGCCTGCCCTGTTGGGGATTTCTGGGTTTTCCTGCAATATGGAATTAGAGTAAATAAACAAGAAACTTGATGTTTCTCGGAGCTGCCTATTTTTTCTCTGTGCTCTCCGCTACTCACTCAGCCCAAGTCACCTGTTTCTCTATCCTGGACTTAGCTAGAGGCAGATAGGATGAGAGAGCAGGAAAGCAGCCCACTGCTGGTCTCCCCACCATCTGTTCTCCACCCTGAGAGATGTTTTGTGGCTGCAAATGGATTCTATGAGCCTCTGTGATACTCCCTGGGAACTGCCTTTTTTCCCTTGGGGTAAAGTCCTTTCCTGGTGTCAGGCCCTTGGTCAATAGGTCTGATTGATCATCTATCTCTTCAAAGCCAACGACTCCTTCGTCCCCAGCCTTCAAACCCTGCCCTGCCCTCTGATCTGTTCTCTGCACTTCCTGTCATTCCTGATGTTCAAATGCACTTCTGCCCTCCGAGCCTTGGCACACTCCCTTCCCTGACTGTGTCTCTCACCCCCTAGTCTAGCGTAATCCTGCACAGCCTTCAGATCCCAGCTGAGACCTCACTTACTGAGAAACCCTTCCCCGATAGCCACTGTCAGCCATCCCAGATGTCCCTGCACACTCTCCACCATCCTGTCCTCCCCGATAAGGCTAGACCACTTCTACCCTGGGGATCTAGGGCTGCCTCCCCACCAAAGCCGGGTCCTGAAGGTGGACTGGTTTTGTTTGCCTCTCTTCAGACAAAGCTCCTATGTGTGCATGTGTGCACACACACACACATACACACACACACACACACACACACACACACATGCACACACGCTAAGGAATTTGGTGTGTGAATGAGTAAAGAAATGAAGCTGACAATGGTGTCTGCATGAGCGACTGTGAGCAGAGCATTTCAGCTGTAGAAATCTCATCGAGAGCCTGAATGGTACTTCTCCAGTTGCCTCAGCTTATAGAGTAGAAGATAAGGCCTCAACGCTGAAAACAGTCAGCATAAGGCACCTCCTACATTCCTAAGGGAGCTTCCAGAAACACAAGAAAGCTCGGCCTTAACTTCACAAGACCATCCCTAATTTGTATCAATAGAAATCAAGAGAGAAGTCAAGGTCATTTTCAGGAACACTGTTGTGGACCTGTGTTGGAGAGTTTGTGCCCCTCCCTTCCCCTCCCCTCCCCTCCCCTCCCTCTCCCTAGGGAGGGAAAAGGTGCTAGGCTGCAACTGAGTCGGGCACTAGGGAGATGGATCCACAGGTAAGAGCACTTGCTGCTCTTCCAGAGGACCCAGACTGGTTTCCGACATTCACATGGAGGCTCACAACTGTCTGTAACTCTAATTCCAAGGGATCTAATACCCTCTTCTACTTTCCAATGGTACCAGTCACACACATGGTCCACAGAGATACACGCAGGCAGAACACCTATACACATAAAATAAAAATAAACCAATCTTCCAAAGGAAAGAAAGAAACCTCAGCACAGTGAGCAAGGTGCTAACAGAAACATTCCCGAAGGCTAAGAGTGTCTCAGAAAGGGCGTGCCTGATGGAGGTGCCCAGCTGGTGCCCCTGAGTCTACAGGACATCTCTCCCCATGTGGGCAGCAGAGAGGTAACTTCTACA
Organism: Peromyscus aztecus; assembly: GCA_902168405.1. Classification (NCBI taxonomy): domain Eukaryota; kingdom Metazoa; phylum Chordata; class Mammalia; order Rodentia; family Cricetidae; genus Peromyscus; species Peromyscus aztecus. Next base: position 69,767 of record CABHPQ010000158.1, read on the forward strand.
GCAGCACTAAGCAGGAAGGCTTCTGACCCTGAAATGGCAGCTCTCGCTCAGCCCTCCCCGCCGAGCTGAGGGACAACTGGAGTGCTGAACTGGATGCAGGATGGCGTGACTAGATGGAGCTAGTTCACATCCAATTGCCTTTTACATCCTCAAAGGAACCTCGGTGTGTGATGTCACCAGGGAGTGGCATGGGCAATTCATCCCGGGTTCCTCTGCATCCTTCTCTATCCAAACTGCTCAACGGATCAATTCCATCAGGGAAGATGGATCTATGAATCAGCCAAGGCTGCAGGAATTAGGAGACTAGGGGTCCCAACACCAGAAAATTCTTCCCAGGGTCTGCAGATGAATGTGTCAACCTCTGCAAAGCCCCAGGAGACTCTCCTTGCCTCCATCCAAGTGTTATTTTGACATTTGACAGGGACACGGTGTCTGAGGCACCCACATGCCAAGACATCACTGAGGCTGCTTCCAGATGGCCAGTGACAATCCAAATGGGTGCAGTATCTGGCTGGGATGTTACCTCCACTTCTTGGCCAAACATTTTCTTTGGTGTCTTGAAAGAAAGCATAGCATATACTTAGATGCAAAACTAGTCCAAAACAGCCAACACACATAGCACCCCAGTGCCACTTGGCTTTGGACAAGAACCCAGCTCAGAGGCTGGAGAGATGGCTCAGAGGTTAAGAGCACTGGCTGTTCTTCCAGAGGTCCTGAGTTCAATTCCCAGCAACCACGTGGTGGCTCACAACCATCTAGAATGAGATCTGGTGCCCTCTCCTGGCCTATAGTCATATGTACAGGCAGAATACTGTATACATAATAAAAAAATAAATAAATCTTTAAAAAAAAAAATAAAAGCAGCTCATAGTTCTCCGTCTTGATGGCTTATCTTGCCCCAACCAGAAAGCCCCAGCAGCCTCCACCACAACCCCAATCCAGGAGAAAACTTTAATTCCTTTCTAGTTTTTAATGTGATCTAGTTTCTTCTCTTCCCTCTTCCCTGCCTCCAGCATCTTTGGTCTAAATATTTATGACGTCATGGCCCATTAACATTCCCCTCAGGACATCTTTAATAAATATGCTGGGGGGAGCGGCAGCTTGAATATTAAACATTAAATTTATAAGACACATAATCCTCCTAATTAAGTTGAGTTTAGTCCTATGCATTTGATTAGGGGAAAGAGGTGGGGGCTAGAGGAAGCTGTGTCTACGGGAATAGCTAGGGAGCCAGTGTGGAGCTTGGCCATCTTTCACATTTCAGCAGTCACCTCCTCTGATCTTCAGGACACACAGCCTGACGGAGTTTCTGGGACCAAAGCCAGGAGCCAGGCAGGACAGAAAAGATTTCCTTCTTCCCCCAACACAGACCAGACTTCACATCGGCAGCCCAACCAGAGATGGGATTCCTCCAACAGCTCAAGCCGTCCTAGGCCTGGTGTCCACGTTCCCAGCCCCGGGTGGTAAATTCCTGCCCCAGGCCAAGTCACCTCATCACAGAGCCCCTGCCCACACTCCCTCTTCACACTTCTTCCTACCCTGAGATCCTGAAGGGGTCCAGTGATTTAAGGTCTTCCCTCTAGCCTATTTGAACAGCCCCTCAAGGAATGCCCCTGGGGTGCTATCCTAATGGAACTCTGGAATAGCCGGTACCACCTGTTCTCTCTAGAGACACTCTGTGGCACCTCACTTACTGCTGTGTCCAGCCACTTGCTAATCACCTTTCCAACTTGCTAGAAACCCCCAGGTGACACAGGCTATGCCCTGTGAGGGCTGGTGATCCACAGGCTGCTTCCAAGGTACAAAAGAAGGTAACCTGTTACTCCGCACCTGGGGACCTCTGACCTCCTGAACCAAGGGCTGGGAAACAAAGGCAGATACAGCCAGCAGGTGTCCCCAGGAGGGGGCTGTGGAAGAGTCAGCTAGAGCCCCATCAGCCTCCTGACCTCAGGAAATGTACAGGTGGGCCCCAACTCCTGCCTGCAGAGGCTTCCGCTCTTGTCTAAGGTAAAGCAGGTGTAAGTGGCTGCAGACCTTTAGGGAGACCAGGCACCCCTGGCATTGGGAAAGCCCCAGGCAAGAGTACAAATAAAACCACAAGGGGCCCTTGTCTCAGAACTCCTTTTCAGCCTTGGGTGAGTTGGACACTGCTGCATGGAGACATGCTGGTCCACATACCCAAGTCCCTCCACCTTCCCCCCCAAACAAGCTCTCCCAACCAGCCATCTTCTGAGGGCAAACACAAGCCACTGGGTGTCACCTCGGGACCTGGCAAGGCTGGCCACCACTTGGGCAGTTAGCTCTGTTATGTCAACTACATGGAACAGATAAGCAGTGCCCTGTGGAAAGGTGGACAGCACGAGGAGGCTGGAGAACCGGGGCCCTGGCTGCTGTAGGGTCCTAAGGGCTGTGCTGACAAGGATGCCATATGATGAAAGAATTCAGGACAAAGGGTCTGGAGGGAGAAGGCTTCTAGGTGGAGGAAGAACCGAGTCGAATACACCGGGCTTTGGGACTCGTGGAGAGAGACAAAGGGTATGTGACATTCATGCCATAGGTGAAACCTTCAACACACAGAACAATAGTGTAGCTGAGGTACCTGGAGTAAAGCCGTGCCCTGCACTGGAAAGCATTACCAGCAGAGAAGATAGAGTCAGGTCCTTCTAGAGTCTTCCAGTGCTTCAGTCACAACAGGAGACTTTGTCTGGAGAACACCTTCTGCCCTCCTGTGACCATGCTAGTCCAGGTGATGCTTTCAGGCAATCCAAGGGACAAGGCCATCTACATGCACCAACCAACTTGGGCTGGCCAGCAAGAGCCAAGAGCCTCTGGGCCTGTCTGTGAAAGAGAAAAGCATAAAAATGTCCTGAATTCTAAATGGGGAAACATAACAACAACAAAAGAAGTGGGATGTCCAGAAAACAGGAAAGAGGGTGGTGGGCCCTCTGCTCAGAAGAGGGAATCGAGGCTGTATTTGCAGCTCACATCCAGGTGGGGGCAGTGTTCCAGAACAAAGAGTAAGAGGAAGTCGTGCTACTACACCCGAGTCCGGGGAGAGCTCTGCCTGGATTTGGGCTTGAAGCTTATGAAACACGAAGGAAATGGCCAGTTTTCAGCGCAGCAGAGGAAGACAGCCCGATCTGGTCTACAACCAGACTGCCTGTAGGCAACCAGAGCTGAGGTTCCACGCCGCTCGCACCTCCTTGCACTTGCAAAAAGCTTCCAGGTGTGGACTTGGATAGATTCGCAGCTGCAATGCTGTGTAAATGTGAATAGGAAACCTGGAAGGAGACACACCCTATGTTCACCACAGCTGACATCTGCTCATAGAACCATGGGTGACAGGATGATGTTCGATTTTGAAGCAGGTTCTTACTCTAAGTAGCCCAGCTTGGCCTGGAAGTTACTCTATAGTCCAGGCTGACTGAACTCACAAGAATCCTTTTCCTTCAGCCTCTTAAGTGCTGGGATTGCCAGCATAAGCCACCATCCCCCGCTTAATTTTCTACTTACTATTATAAGCAACTTCCCATCAGTACTCCCCCTTAATTATCACAGCAGTTTTAGTTTTTACATTTTCTATTGCGCGCGTGAATGTGTGTGTGTGTGTGTGTGTGTGTGTGTGTGTGTGTGTGGTAGTAGTAGTAGCAGTAGTTGTAGTAGTAGATCAGAGGACAATTTGCAGGCGTTGGTTCTCTCCTACCATGTGGGTCCACAAGGATCGGGCTCAGGGTGTCACACTTGGCAGCAAGTGCCCTGACTCTCTGAGCCATCTTGTTGGCACCACCTTAGCATTCTTTAAGAGTCTACATGCGCCAGGTGGCGGTGGCACATGCCTGTAATCCCAGCACTCGGGAGGCAGAGGCAGGTGGATCTCTGTGAGTTCGAGGCCAGCCTGGTCTACAGAGCTAGTTCAGGACAGGCTCCAAAGCTACAGAGAAACCCTGTCTCGGAAAAAAAAAAAAAAAAAAAAAAAGAGTCTACATGCTGCCAGGCCTTGGGTCTGGGGACGCCTGGTGCATGTGAAGTGAGCAGTCAGGAAGTACTCTATCAATAGCTTCCCACAAGAGAGTAAAAAAAAGAGCAACCGCAGACTGTGACCGCAAGCCGTAGCCCCAGACAGACTCGGGAGACAGACAGCTGATGTGTGGAGCTGGGTCTGCAGGTCAGTGCCCTTGGAATCATGCCCAGCTCTCCATGTCTGGAGAGTACAGGAGGAGACACCACCAAGGAAGCCAGCCTATGCCAAGACTGGGAGGGACCCAGGAGGATACAGATGCAAAGCAACAATCTTGAGAAATTTCACTTGACAGGAGGACCCTCTGTCTAAGAAAAGTGATAGATGAATGGACAGAGAGGGTGTCAAATGAAAGGGATGTTCGTGGAAGAGCAGGGTGCAACTGGGTCCCACAGAGACAGGCGTCAACCGTGGGCCGGAAGAGACGAGGTGAATGGGAAGGCTTGGGGTGGAGCTGAGTCTTTCCCAAATTCATCCTTGAGCACGGGAGCCTGCTTGTTGGGGAACTAGTGAAGACTCACAAGTCCTCTGGCTCCGGCTCTCAGCCTCTGACTTGGCACCCATTGTGTGTCCTGGTGCTCTCAGGGAATTGGGCTTTAGATGCCTGTGCAAGAAAAGGCTGTAACAGGATCACAGTACTTCCTGAATCTTCAACATCCACAGAAGTGCTGAGGGGAGGGGAGCAATCCTGGGGCCATCTTTCCAAGCAGTAGAGCCTCTGGTCCCCTACAGCCACGTCACAGGGTATGTGAACTGTAAAAGCTGCAGCCTCGCTATCCCGCAGGAGCTCATGGCTCCCTCATCTCTCAGCTCATAATAAACGGCTTCAAGTACTATGTGTATGGAGGGGAAGAGACAGTGTCAGACCTACTCACCACCCAACCCCAAGATGGCTTGTCTGGGATCTGTGGAACCAGGTACAGAAGCTTGCCTACACCACCGTCACCAGCACAGACCCCATGAATGATGAAGTCTTCATGTTCATTTATTCTGGGTTTGTTTTTGGGTTTTTTGGTTTTTGGTTTTTGGTTTTTCGGGACAGGGTTTCTCTGTGTAGCTTTGCGCCTTTCCTGGGACTCACTTGGTAGCAGAGTCACTAATTCTGGGCCACAACACAGACAAGGCCACTCTCCTCACTGAGCTTATGTTCTTGATGAGAAACAGACAAAAAAGGATTGTAGAGGGCAATAACAAATAGAATTTTATCTCTGTACCCACTAAATTTAAAGTGTTCCAAGACTGACTTCTCAGAGTTCTTCTCTTCCTATCCCCACATTTGTGGTTTGAATATGAAATGCACCACCACACCGCCACACCACCACATCACCACACCTTCTCACCACCTCACCGCCTCACCATCTCACTGCCTCACCACCACACCATAGTTTCATGTCATTTGGTCACCAGCTAATGGTACTGTTTGAAAAGGTTGTGAAATCTTGAGAAGCTGGAGCCTTGCTGGAGGATGTGGGGCACTAAGGGCAGGACTTGAGGTGTCATAGGTTCCTGACACCTCCCTGATTCCTTAATGTGGATGCAAAGAGCAGCAGCCTCCTGCTCCTGCCCCCAAGTCTCCTCTGCCATGGTGGGCTATAGCCCTCAAACTGTGAGACAAAATAAACCTTAGTAAACCCTTCCTCCTTAAGGTGATGCTTGTCACAGCAATAGGAAAATAGCAAACACACCCACTAATGACTTACATGCACACCACACACACACACACACACACACACACACACACGCACACGCACACACACACACACATACACGCACACCACACACACGCACAACACACACACACGCACAACACACACACACACACAACACACACACACACACACACACACACACACACACACACCTTGGAGCCCAATTCCACTTCAAGGACATACTTCCAATGACCTACCTTCTTTCTCCTAGGCTTAAAGTTCCATCATATCTCAACAATGCCAAGCTGAAAGACCAAACCTTTGGAGAACATTCTAGATCCAAACTGTAGTACTGTATGTCTATATGTCTTAAATTTAACGTATTCAAAACTGAACTTCTAATCTCCCCATTCTGAATTAATTTTTTATTGCCATGATAAAACAGCAGCTTAGGAAGGGTTGATATTGACTCTGATTTTGACTGGCAGTTTGAGAGGATGCATACAGTCCATCTTAGTGACAATGGCACGGTGATGGCTGTGTGTGGTCACCCTGCATCTGCCATCAAGAAGCAGAAACGAAAACTAGTGATCAACTCACATTCTGTTTTTCCCTTTTTATTTGTGTCTAGGACTCCAGCCCATGCAAGGATTCCACCCCATCCAGGGTGGTTCCTCCTCTGTGGTTAAACTTCTCTGGAAATAGCCTCACAGATACGCCCAAATAAATGCGTTTCCTGGGTCACTCTGAATCCAGTCCAGCTGAAAACCGGTTGAGAATGAAGATTAACCAGCACACCTGCCCCAGTTTGCTCTCCACATCAACCCGCCCCCATGTGAGTTCATGTTAACCCAGTCCCCTTCCGTTGCCCGGGCCCAAAGCCTTGAAGTCATCTTTGATTACACTCTCCTCTCATATCCCACACCCAATCTCTTAAGTAGTACACTGGCTCAGAATATACTCACTTGCCTGCATTCCATGGGATCCTAAGCAAACCCACCACCCTCTCCATCACCTAGATCATTGTGATCGCCTCCTACATTATCTCTGTACCTACTGTACCTCCAGTAGTTCTCAAGCCAGAAGCCAGAAGGATCACACAGGATGGGTGTCAAGACTCAGGAATTTCCAAGAATAGACAGGCCCTTGCAGATGACCAAACAGGGGGTGTGATGACCCTAACATAAAATCTACCTGTGGGGGCAGGGAGGGGTAAGGAAGTGGAATCGGCCCTACAGAAATCACGCATGGCCTGAGGACCTCTTGCTCACAAGGAAAGGTTCTGTCCAGAGGAAGGTGTTGGACCTCGGGAGCACCTTCTCTGGGAGAAGTCCAGGGAATATTCTAGTGGAAGATGGACCAGCAATGGGCACTTACTTGGGTAAAGCATCATCCAGAGGAAAGGGCAGCCTGACTACTCTCCCTAAGGAAGTGCTCGGGTCTCCTGTCTGAGAGAAGACTCCCCTCTGTTTCAAGTACCAACAATCAAGACAGAAACCAAAGACAAGGCCAAGGTGGTGGGGGTATGAGCCGTAAGAAGGCACAGAGGCTAGCCTCTGACATTGGGCCCCAGGACTTGACTCAATGGCCCATTCCCCAGGAAAATGAAACAAAAACCAGGGTGGGACCCGTGCAAAGGAAAGCTTAAGTCAGGAAACTGCCTCCCACAGGTACTCTAACTTGAGTTACTAAGACCTGGGCTTCCATACAGGGAATTAGGGTCAAATCCCCATACCAGTAAGAAATGCAAATACGTGTGGATTGTGTAGCTGACACATATCTCCACACAGAATCTGGCAGGAAGTACATGGACTGGTATTCTGGCTGGCTTCTCTCTGGAGTTATAGCAATATTTGCAGTAGAAGGCATGGCATATCTTGGCCAGACTATCTAATTATAAAGCTAGATGATAGAGAATGGGCTTGTGGTTTTCCTGTGTCTGAAAGTCAACCCCACATCCATTTGCACTGGTGTAAACACTCCACTAGATCCCCAAATGCAGACTCATAAACAGGATAAACTACAGCTTCCAGAAAACTATCTGTCTCTGAGTTAGAAATGGCCACCTCGGGCTGGAGAGAAGGCTCGGTGGTGTCTGCTCTTCCAGAGAACCTGGGTTCAATTCCCAGATGGAAGTTCACAACCGTCTGTAACTCCAGTTCCAGGGGACCCAATACCCTCACACAGAATATATACAGGCAAAACACCAGTGCACATTAAATAAATAAATTAAATTTTAAAAGAAAAAAGGAAATGGCCACTTCACACCTACACCCCACACCACACCCAGAGAAAATCCCAACTCATGTGTTCATCAGCTATGGGTCCACTGGCTTCCCTGAACACCTTCCCATCACCCTCTGCTTGCTGCTGTGGGACTGCCTGGAGCCTGTGTGTACAGTCAACACCATCTCGTGCACAAATTGGCTAAAAATCCTCACACCATGCACATTTTAGAGAAGAAATGTGGGAGAGGAGTGAAGCTGGCAGCCACTGACTCTGCTTTCTGCAGAATCTCCACACAAAAACTCCCACTGTGTGGAGAATGTCTGATGAACACCCACGGTAGTTGGCCAATCATCCATCATCCATGCAAGCAACGTCTAGGAAACCCTGGGATGCAACCCCACTTTGTCTGGTGGAAAACCCCACAGGGTATGGCTACAAGAAGTTCCTTGGGCACCCTTTTCCCGATGCTTAGCACGTTCAACCGTGCCTTGCTCCAGAGATACAAGCTCCTAAATAAGCTGTAGTTATTTGCCCCCTAAGGAACTGTACTTAAAATGCACATACATACACGTGTGTGTATGTGTGTGTGTGTGTGTGTGTGTGTGTGTGTGTGTGTTCATATGTGCAGAAATACCAGGAGCACAGTATTGCTATCATTATCTTTTGAAGATTTTATGCAACAAGTACCATCTATCTCCCCCCAAAAATTATGAAATAAAAGTCTCTAGATGTGGACTTCACCAAAATAGGAGAAAACAACTTTGCCAGGCATCAGACTTTTATCTTAGGTGCCAGCATTAGTTTGGAGGTAGGAAAGGCCCTAATAAGCTCAGGAGAAACTTTCTGGGTAGCAAAAGCACATCAATAGGATGTCTACTTGAGAACAATTATCTTATTGTTGTGTTTGAGATAATGTCTCATGTAGTCGAGGCTGGCTGAGCTTCCAGATGTGCAACATCAGCATGGGGGGACATCTTTAGAAATGCTTTATGTTTAGAAGAGAGTGGTGGTCTGGGAGAACAGCAAGGCAAGTTTCCTAGATCATTCATTTCTTCCCTTTCCACAACTATCAGTACTTCATATCTACACACAAAAATCACAGAGGCAGGTATGGTAAGACCTTGGTCTTTGTTTTATTTTTAGTCTTGAAATAAATGGATCAGAACTTTTTGAAAAATATTCAAACTAGATATTGAACATCATAGAGTCTCAGAAAGTGGCAGTAACTACGTGCAGCAGAAACAGACCTGCCGCAGCATCATACATTAAATTACAGTCAGTGCTACTTAATTGGTTGTGGTGCCAGGGATCAAACCCAGTGCTTCATGAACTAGCCCTCTACTGTTCAGTTACATGCCAGCCCTAAACTATGTTAGACAGGGAAGCTTTTTAAAAGCTCAGTGGGGAAACAGACATCTATTTGCCAAATAGCCAGATTAGAAAAAGAACTAAGTTAAAATTTAAAATTGGCCGGGCGGTGCTGGCGCACGCCTGTAATCCCAGCACTCGGGAGGCAGAGGCAGGCGGATCTCTGTGAGTTCAAGGCCAGCCTGGTCTACAGAGCTAGTCCAGGACAGGCTCCAAAGCTACAGAGAAACCCTGTCTCGAAAAACAAAAAAAAAAAATTTAAATTGATTAACTAGAATCAAAAACGCAATACAGCCTTTGAGGTGGCTTGGTCGGTAAAGGTACTTTCCACCAAGCCTGATGACCTGAGTCTCATCCCCAGAATCTACATGGTGGAGGGAGAGAGCTGACTGCCACAAGTTGTCCTCTGACCTCCACATGCACACTGTGGCATGCACATGTACACACACACATTCACACACGCATGCACTCAGGTGTGCATGCATGCAATCACACTAAATAAATAAATGCAAAAACTTTTTTTTAAAACCTCATTGGATGGATTTAACAGCACTTTAGGACATGTAAAGAAATAATTATCAAAGTTGAAAATGGGTCAAGGGTTATGAACAGTTTGGAAAAAAAAAAAAGGAAGAAGAAATAGAAAGGCCTCGGGCCTAGAAGGATACAGGAAATTGGAATCAAATATCATCACCAAACAATCTGAAAACTGGCCTCTTCGTTTTTTGTCTGGCTTCTGAAAATGAAGTTGTAGGTTACGAAGCAATCTGAAATCTCAGGAGCCTGGTACCTCCATGGAGAGGAAGGGCATGAACATGGGGCAAATCCCTCCAGATGCCATGTGAGATAGATAACTAGAGGAATCCAACTAACACGTTAACTCTGATGCTAGAGGCCGAGCTGAGGAAGTAGGAGCCCTGGACAGCACTCCTTTGGAAGCTCCCACACAGTGCACACAGAGGGCTGGAGTGAAGGAAAACCCTGGGGTTGTCCTTGGAATGCAGGGAGGGAAGGGGAAATAGAAAGAGGGGGCTCACAGTTAAATTATGTTCTAGGACCGTAACGAGGTGGAAGCAGAAGTGGGCAACTGGGACATTTGGTGGGTCAAACCCACCAAACATTACACAACCGACCTCGAAAGCTGCCCAGGGTCAAGGTCGGAGCCATTGGGAAAATTAGAAAGTTCTTAGAAGTGAATGAAAATAAAATCAAAATGTACAGGGAGTGGCTGGGGTTGAGGACATGGGCTCCAAGCATAAAGAAGAGCAAAATAAAACTAAAGCAAAGAGCAGGGAGAAAATAAAGAAAAATGAGACTCAGGCTAGAGATGCAGCTTAGTGCCAGAGCTCAGGCCTACCATGCCAAAAGCCCTGGCTTCAATCCCAACACTACCCGAAACAGAAGGACAATGAAAACAGGAAAAACATCAGTAAAACAAAAAAGTAGTTAATTTTTGTTTAAATCAATATGTGATCAATTTTTTCTAGATGAATTTTTTTCTAGTTACAACCCCTTTGGAGGTCAAACAACCCCTTCACAGAAATTACATAATAGATATCCTGCACATCAAATATTTACATTATCATTATTCATAACAGTATCAAAATTACAGTTATGAGGTAGCAATGAAAATAATTTTAGAGGGGGCTGGAGAGATGGCTCAGTGGTTAAGAGCATTGGCTGTTCTTCTGGAGGTCCTGAGTTCAATTCCCAGCAACCACATGGTGACTCACAACCATCTGTAATGAGATCTGGTGCCCTCTTCTGGCCTGCAGGGATACACGCTAGCAGGATACTGTATGCTTAATAAATAAATAAATCTTTAAAAAAAAAAAAAGAAAAGAAATTAATTTTATGGTTGGGGGTCACCACAACATGAGGAACTATATTAAAGGGTTGTAGCATTAGGAAAGTTGAAAATCACTGCTCTAGAGTGAACAGAGGGGCTTGGGGAGATTACTATAGACTTTATGGGTATTTTTTAAGTGAAATTTTAAAATACTACAAACAACTCTATTATAACTGAATATTCTTTTTGTTTGTTTGTTTGTTTGTTTTTGAGACAGGGTTTCTTTGTGTAACAGCCCTGGCTGTCCTGTAGCTCACTCTGTAGACCAAATTGGCTTCGAACTCACAGAGATCTGCCTGCCTCTGCCTCCTAAGTGCTGGGATTAAAGGCGTGCGCCGCCACTGTCCAGCTAACCTGGATATTCCTATATCTAGTCTTATTATTGAATCTTTAGATGAATGGAGAAAGACACAATAGTTTTCAGCCATAAAGAGGAACAAAATTATGTCATTTGCAAGAAAATGGATGAAATCTGAGATCATCATATTAAGCAAAATAAGGGAGGCTCAGGCCAGTGAGATAGCTGAGCAGGAAAAGAGTTTGCTCTCAAACCTGATGACATGAGTTCAGTTCCCAGAACCTGTGGATAGAAAGGAAGAAGCAACTCCTAACAGTCCCTTTGACCGCCACACACACCTGCCTCAGCACACTCATTCAGCCACACACCACACACAGGTAAGTAAATGCCGGCTGGTTTTATGTCAACTTGACACAACTAGAGTCATCAGAAAGACAGGATCCTCAGTTGAGAAAATGCCTCCATGAGATCCAGCTGTAGGGGGCTGGAGAGATGGCTCAGGGGTTAAGAGCACTGACTGCTCTTCCAAAGGTCCTGAGTTCAGTTCCCAGGAACCACAGGGTGGCTCACAACCATCTGTAATGAGATCTGGTGCCCTCTTCTGGCATGCAAGCAGAACACTAAATACATAATAAATAAATAAATCTTAAAAAAAATAAAAATAAAAAATAAAAAAGATCTAGCTGTAGGCAAGCCTGTTGGGCATTTTCTTACTGAGTATTGATGTAGGAGGGCCCAGCCCATTGTTGTGGGGACACCCCTAGACTGGTGGTCCTGGGTTCTATAAGAAAGCAGGATGAGCAAGCCATGAGGAGCAAGCCAGTAAGCAGCACTCCTCCATGACCTCTGCATCAGCTCCTGCCTCCAGGTTCCTAACTGGTTTGAGTTCCTGTCCTGACTTCTTTCATGAACAATGATATGGAAGCACATGACTAATAAACCCTTTCCTCCCCAAGTTGCTTTGGTCATGGTGTTTTATCACAGCAATAGTAATCCTAACTAAGACAGCAAGTGTAATTTTTTTTAAAAAATGAAAATAAATAAATGAAACTCAAAAAGACAAATATCACAATTTTCTTCCTTTGTAGAACCTAGATGGTGTGTATCACACACACACACACAGCATGAAGATGAAGAGGGACTGTTTGGGAAAAGGAAAGGGACTAGATGGAAGAGTGACGGAGCAATGAGGGTTGTGAAATAAAAACTTATGATATATATGAATGTTTTAACATCATAGGGAAGCTCACCACTTTGTACAATGGATAGAAACCTCCAAAGTCAATGAACACACAGCTGATGCCGTAGTCATGAGGACCACTACTACACTACATGATATGGATACTGCAAATGAATACTCCGGTGCAAAAACCATGAACATGTGATTTAAAACCCTCCAACACAGAGGAAATGGTTCCTGTGCCAACTCTCCTCTTTGCAGACCGGACACTGGTTAGAGTTCATGCAGTAGAGTCTCCACAGCCACACAGAACAAGAGGAAAGGTGACTTATTAGATTACAGGATGTTTTGAGAGATGCTCCACCATCTCCTGGGACCATGTCAACCTTGGAGGGCAAGGGGCAAAAGACTGCCTTTTGAATCCCTTTGCCCACATTAGTATCCCCCCCATTACGGCTGTTGAACACCAAGGTCAGTTACACTAGCCTGCTACTTTTAACTACTGTGTGATGTTTAGATAAAGCTTGGGCAAAACCCAAACACTTTTAAACAAACCTCAAGTAGACACATAATTTGTTCTTTAGAGGCAGTTTTTATAACTGCTACCAAGAACAGATCAATAACTTAAGAGAATTCCACTGATTTAAGTAGAAGATTGGTATCAAAGTATTGAACTTTGACCTGAGAAGTTTTAAGGTCGTACATACCACCGAAAAAAATCTTATCTTTTTTACATGTAATTACAAAAATTTTCAGACCTTTGTAACTTGCTTAAGTTTTTCGGCTCTCTTTGGAAAAGCACGCTGGGTTCATCACTCTAGAGTCCAGTTTTAGAGACTGTGGTAGTTTGAAAGAAAATAGCCCCCAAAGGGAGTGGCACTATAAGGAGGTGTGGCCTTGCTGAAGTAGGTATGGCCTTGTTGGAGGGAGTGTGTCACTGTGGGCATGGGCTTAGAGGTCTCTCTTTCTCAAGCTTCTGTCAGTGTGAAGTGTGACACTCAGACCATTTCTTTCTTTCTTTCTCTCTTTCTTTCTTCCTTTCTTTCTTTCTTTCTTTATTTATTTTGTTTTGTTTTGTTTTTCCAGACAGGGTTTCTCTGTGTAGCTTTGGAGCCAGTCCTGGAACTCACTCTGTAGCCCAGGCTGGCCTCAAACTCACAGAGATCCACCTGCCTCTGCCTCCAGAGTGCTGGGATTAAAGGCGTGCGCAACCACCACCCAGCTCAGACCATTTCTTGTTGCCTTCAAGATATAGGACTCTCAACTACTTCTCCAGCACCACGTCTGCCTGTACGCCACCATGTCCCACCATGATGAAAATATACTGAACCTCTGAAATGTAAGGGAGCCACCCCAATTAAATGTTTTCCTTTATAAGAGTTGCCATGGTCTGTAGATGGAGTTTTCTCCAGTCCTGCTCGGGCCTGCAGCCGCTCAGACTCAACTAAACCCACAGAGACCTATATTACTTATAAACTGGCTGTGGCAGGCTTCTTGCTATCTAGTTCTTATATCTTAAATTAATCCATTTCTATTAATCTATAAGTTGCCATGTGGCTTGTGGCTTACCGGCACTTTACATCTTGTTTCTCATGGCAGTGGCAGCTGGCAGTGTCTCCTGACTCAGCCTTCCACTTCCCAGAATTCTCCTCTCTGCTTACCCTGCCTACACTATACTTTCTGCCTGGCTGCTGGAGAATCAGTTTTATTTATCAATCAATCAGAGCAACACATTCACGGCATACAGAAAGACATCCCCAGCAATGGTCATGATGTCTCTTCCCAACAATAGAAACCCTAACTAAGACAGAGGCCAAAGGAAAAAAAGAGGAGGAGCCAATGGATGGAGGCTCCTGAAACTACCAGGGGATTCTCATGGCCTTTGATTTGAACATTGGAAGACCATCCTCTGTTCTGGCTTCTTCCTGTCTATGGCTCATAATGCTAATAGCCTGCCTCTCCTTCCCCTCTGTTTCTTTCCAGTCAAGGATTTCCTTTCTTCCCTCCATCTGGCAGTTTTACAAATAAAACCACTGATGTGCTTTTGGGGTCTTCCAGACAGGCCAGCTGGAGAGGTATCCCACCTGCCATGCCAATATCCCCACTGAGCTCTAAAAGGCCAGGGCAGTCCTCATATCAACTCCATAGTGGCAGTCAAGGAAAAGATGAGAACAGAAGGCAGAAGATTCTCAGGGTAAAAAAAAAAAAAAAAAAAAAAAGTGACCAGTTTCTTTCTTGGCTAAAACCTGGAAATGTCCTTGGTCAAGTCCCAGATGGAGGTGAGAAATGCTGGAAGTGTTTGGAGGCTCTGATCCCTGGTCTGACTTCTAAATGACTTTAGGGTTACCTCTTCAGCTGGAGAGTGAACACAGCAGCGGTTAGTCTGTTAAGGGAAAACTCCTTCCGGTCAAGAGAACAGGATCTCAGGCCCAGGCAGAGACCAACAGTTCAGCTGGGCATTAACCATCACCACCCCTAGGAAGGTAGGCTCACATTAAACTATGCTTAAGGGATAGGCAGAATAACTATCCCTTTAATGAAACTTTTTTTGGGGGGGGGGGCTTTTCAAGACAAGGTTTCTCTGTGTAGCCCTGGCTGTCCCTGTCCTAGAACTCACTCTGTAGACCAAACTGGCCTTGACCTCAGAGATCCACCTACCTCTGCCTCCCCGAGTGCTGGGATTAAAAGAATTCGACCCACACTCAGCCAAAAACAAAATCATAACAAAAGGAAATGCAAGCCAATATCCTTCACATACACAGTGTCAAAAGTCTCGGACATACTGGTAAGTGTTATCAAAGGCGTAATAATTGAGTCATCATAATCAAACAACTTTATTCCAGAAATTCGAGAATAGCCCAACAATCCAAAATAAGTGAGTGCAGTTCACTGAGTCAGCAGATAGAATGATACCAACGGGAGCAGGAAAAGCATGTAACAAAATTCGTCATCTAAACTCTCAGTGAGACAGGGAAGTGACTTCCTGAGTAGAGGTACCTGCTGCCAAGCCTGATGACCTGAGTTCCATCCCCAGGATCCTCATGGTGGAAGGAAAGGATTGACTCCTGCAAGTTGTCCTCTGACCTCAACATGTGCACATGTACATGAACACACAAACACATATAAATAGATAGATAGATAGATAGATAGATAGATAGATAGATAGATAGATAGATAGATAAATGTTGTGTAACTTTTAACAAAATGTAACTCTCAACAAATTAAGAATAGTAAGGAACTTCTCAAGGTGAGAAATGGCATGGTTAAAACCCTACAGCAAGCAGAATCCTTCACAGTAAAACACTTTATTACTTTATATTTTAGTGGCCAAAAAAGGCAAACCTTCTCTCATATCCATTGGGAACAAAGCAAAGATGCCCACCCTCCACACACGTATGCAGCATCACACTGGACACCCTAGCCAGTGTAAAAGGAGAAGATATTGGAAGCATACAGTTAGAAAGAGAAGTCTGAAATAGAGAGCTCCGAAATTGAACCCAGCCCAGGGAGCAATCCACGGCTGTTTTCCATTTTGTTTTGTTTGTTTTTAAAGCAGATTGGATACAGTAAATGACCATCCTTAATTAACAATGATTGCTTGCACCAAAAAAGCTACAAGAGACAAAAAGAGAGTTTGTCAAGGATTCAGGGCACAAAATCAGAGCACAAAATTATTTTATTCCTAAAATCTACCAATTAGAAATTTTAAATTTATATATAAATATATATATATGCATATACATATGGTAAACTGATTTTGTCAAAAGGATATAATTTGTTAAACAGAAAACAGTCCTTTCAACAAATGGTATATACTGACATCCATATGCAAAAAGAAAATGAACTACAATCCATACCTTGCTCTGGGTGCAAAAGCTAGCTCAAAAGGAATAAAACACCTAACTGTAAAAGCTAACGCTATAAAACTTCTAGAAGAAAACAGAAGAGAAAAATGTGAAGGCCTTAGGCAACCGTTCCTTAGCAACCAAGTGTCAAGCCTGAGAGAAAACAGCAAGTTAGACTTTATCAAAATTTAATTTTTTTGCTTCATGAAAGATACGATTAAGAAAGTGAAAATGCATGCTACATACTGGGAGGAAATATATGTGAATCATTGACAAAAGATTGCCATCTCAAACACATAAACACCTCTCAAAATTCATCAATAACGAAACAATTTCTGAGGGCTTGGAGATTAAGATTCTGCCCTTGCTGGGGACCTGAGTTCAATCTCTAGTACCCAAACTGGGTGGTTCACAACTGCCTGTAACTCCAGCTCTAATCTTCCAGATCCAGAAGGGGATCTGATGTTCATCCTTTTTTACCTCCAGAGGTACCTACATTCGTATACACACACACACACACACACACACACACACACACACACACACAAATAAAACCTTCTTTTTATTTTTTTTTAAGATAATGTCTCTCATTCTGTAGCCCAGGCTGTCCTAGAACTCACAATGTAGCCTGGGCTGGTCTCGAACTTGAAATCCTCCTGTTCCCTCTCCCAAATGTTGGCATTAGAGGGACCAGCCTGCACAACCAGATCCTTATTTTTCTTCCTTTATTTGTGTGAATGGTGTTTTGCTCACATGTACATCTGTGTACCACATGACCGGTGTCAGCAGAGGTCAAGAGAGGTTATTGATTCCCTGGAACTGAGGTTACAGACACTTGTGAGCTGCCATGTGGGTGCTGGGAATCAAACCTGGGTCCTCTGTAAGAGTAACAACTGCTCTTAATCACTGAACCATCTCTCCAGCCCCAAACACACACACACACACACACACACACACACACACACACACACACACCACATTATATTTACGTATGCAAGTGCATAACATACAAAATCTGCCCTCGGAATGGATGTTCACACCTGCAATCCAGTACTCAGGAGGCAGAGGCAGGAAGATTGCCCAGAGTTTAAGGTCAGTCTGATTTATATAATGAGTTCTAGGTCAGCCGGCTTACACAGCAAGACCCTGTCTCAAAGAGCATGCACACACACATACACACACACAGTCTAGCCCACACATGGCATTTACCTAAACCCCAGCTATTTGGGAGGAGGAGACAGAAAGATCATTGCCAGGAGCTGAAGGCCAGCCATGGCAACACTGTCTGCTGTAATAAAATACTGAAGTAGGATAACTTATAAACAAAAAGAGATTATTTATCTCTTTATTATTTATCTATACCTGGTGGCCTAATGATCCCACTAAACCCCATCTTTTCTAGATCCCACGACCTCTTAGCCTTGGGGCCAAGCTTCCAACCCATGAACCTCTAGGAAACAAGCTACATGTAAACTATAGCAAGAACAAAAAAGAAAGAAAGAAAGAAAGAAAGAAAGAAAGAAAGAAAGAAAGAAAGAAAGAAAGAAAGAAAGAAAGAAGGAAGGAAGGAAGGAAGGAAGGAAGGAAGGAAGGAAGGAA
>CABHPQ010000159.1:0-11662 GCA_902168405.1 Peromyscus aztecus
ACCACACTCTGTAACTCCAGCTCCAAGGAATCTAGCACCCTCTTCTGTCCTCAGCAGGTACCCACACTCACACATGCACATATTCACACAGACACATACATAGAATTTATTAAAAAGTAAATCTTTTTTAATTGCTACTAATTATTTTGGAAATACCAAGCAGTATTAGTAATCTAATGAAAATTTAAGACAAAAATATTGATCTTTATAGTTTTAATATCAGAATCTAAACCAATGTGTTCTTTTTTTTTCAAGGTTGGAATACATACTAAAGCATGTTTTATTGCTGGTATCTTTATGCTGTTGACGGTACATGTGTCCTTCTGGGGGATTCTGCAACACTTCTTGCATTACACACAACCCAAACTTCAAAAACCTATTATGAGGTCAAATCTTAATGTATTTGCTATTACTACTATTGACTGACTTAATTCATGAAGATGATATTAAGTGTTTTTATGTTTTACTTTCCGTAGGATTCTTTGGATGGTCCCAATATACAGTTTGGGCAGTGTAAGTATATTTTATTGTACTGCCTTAAGAATTCTTGGGCTGGAGAGATGGCTCAGTAGTAAGGAGTACTTGCTCTTCTAGAGGACCCAGGTTCAATTCCCAGCACCCACATGGCAGCTAACAACTATAACTCCAGTCCCAGGGAATCCAATTTCTGATCTCTGTAGGCACCAGGCATGAACATAGTACATATGCATACATGTAGATAAAACACTCATGCACATAAAATAATAAAGTAAATAAATCTTTTTAGAAAAGGAATTCTTTTATGACACTTTTTTTCTGGTTTTTTTGAAACAGGGTTTTTCCATGTAGCCCTGGCTGTCCTGGAACTCATACTGTAGACCAGGCTAGCCTCATACTCAGAGACCCACCTGCCTCTGTCTCCCCAGTGAGTGCTGGGATTAAAGGCATGTGCCACCACCGCCTTGCTTCTTTTCTGACACTTAACTATGCTTACTAAAGAATGCTTAATAAAGTAATGAACACACGATACTGACTTTTAAAAGAGATTAATAGTGAAATTTTTCATGGGTTGTTTTTTTTGAGACAGTGTTTCTCTGCATAGCCCTGGCTGTCCTGAAACTCACTCTGTAGACCAGGCTGGACTCAAACTCAGAGACCCACCTGCCTCTGCCTCCTGAGTGCTAGGATCAAAGGTGTGCTCCACCACAGCCCAGCTTTTACTTTCTTTCTGTTTTTACTTATTTATTTATTTTTATTTTTGAGATAGGGTCTCACTATGTTCTTCTGGCTGTCCTGGTACTCACTATGTAGAGCAGATTGGCCCTGAACTCACAGAGAGCTCCCTGCCTCTGTCTCTGGCCAAGTTCACTTGTTTTTAATATTGGTAAGGAAGATAATATAATGAAAAATGCAGATATTTCAAATATTTTTAATGTGTAGCTGGGGTTTTTTTTGTTCAGTTGCTTAAATTTAAGATTAATGGCTCTTAATCTTTTAAAGAATATAATATTATAAATTACCCTCAGGGGTTGGGGATTTAACTCAGTGGTAGAGCGCTTGCCTAGCAAGTGCAAGGCCCTGGGTTCCGTCCTCAGCTCCAGAAAAAAAAAGAAAAATAAATAAATAAATGAATAAATTACCCTCATCGATACGTAGCCACAAGGGAATACTTTCCCACCCCAGGCATCAAAATGTGCTGATGCTCAGTTTCCTTATATAAAATGGTTAACATCAGCATATGGACTAGTGTGTCTCCCCTGTCCTTACAGTCATTTCTAGATGGCATATGACACCTGGTAGAATATCAGTGCCATAGGCAGGTAAGGGGACCTTTGTGAGTTCGAGGCCAGCCTTGTCTGTATAGTGAGTTCCAGAATGCAGACCTGGGGTCGGGGGCTGTTACAAATATTTCTGCTCCAGGGTTGGCTGAACCCATAGATGCAGATTCTCATAAGGATGCTGATAGTTCACTATCATGCTTTTTAGTTATTAAGTCTTTTATTTGTATTCCACCCCACCCAAAAAAGAAAATAAAAGGAAAAAACACATTCCACAGTAGACACAACTAAAGAAAATGGCTTTAGCCAGGTGTGGTGTTGCATCCCTTTAATCCCATCACTCAGGTGGAACTCTTAAGTTGGAGGCCATAGACCCAGTTGGACATAGACCCTGTCCCCCAAAAAAGAAAACAAAAAACAAAAAGAAAAATAATGTCTTTGGTAGCATTTTCTGAATCAGTAGCATTTCTCTTTAACATCTGTGCTTTTCCATAGTGGTTGGCCTTGAAATTCCCCAAAACCGCAATATATATTGATACCTGGAAGGACTGTTACGAAGCTTACGTGATCTATAATTTTATGGTCTTCTTTAACAACTATTTAGCAATACGGTTGCCAAATGTGATATTACACCTGGAAACTAAAGATCAGCAACAGCATCTCATCCCACTCTGCTGCTGTCCACCATGGGCGATGGGAGAGTAAGTGTGTTTGGTTTTGATGGGCCTCTGCGTGGGTCTGAAATATCAGTCAGCTCTCTGCAAGGGGCGGGGACAGTAGGCAGAGCCCTTACCCTATGTAGCATGTAATACAGTTTGAAAGACAATAAAATACATTTTTACAATATACATGTTGAGAATTTTTTTATTTTTACATTGCTTACCCCAATAGAAAAGTTCATCAATGTATTGAGGGAGAAAACCTTAGAAAATGTTTAATCAGCATCTTTTTTACAGTTGGGAATTGGAGCCTAAATGATCGTGCACGTGATCACGCAGCTAATGGTCTTGTACTTGTCTCCCTGCTGAGACAAAGTCACTTCACTGCCAAAGGCAACTTAGGAACACAGTTGAGGGCGCAGTCCATTATGGTGGGAAAGGCACATGGCAGGTGCATGATGTCATACTGCATCTGCTGTCAGGAAGCAGAGAGGAAAGCCGATACTCAGCTCACTGCCTCGTGTTCAGTCCAGGGCCCCAGCCTGTGGATCGCCACCCACCCTCAGGGTGGTTTGCCTTGTCCCAGGAAATCTTTCTGTAAACACATTCACCAGGAAGCTGCATCCTAAATGTCAGTGCTTTATACATGTGCATGTGCACAAGCTCACAGTTCATTTGTGCCCCTGTTTTTCTCCTGTGTTAGTTAGAGCCATCACTATCAATTCTATCAGCAAAGTTCCTGAGATAATCAGTTTTATTTGACTCACAGACTCAGTTCGTTTGGTCCTGTTGATTTGCAGTGTATCATGGCAAGAGTGGAAACAGAAGACCAAGGTCCCAGCACCACCTTCTGTTCCTTCTGTTCTGTGTTGCACTATAGTGGAGCTGAAGGGAGGTTTTAGGAGATAAAGTTATTAAATAATTTCAAAGTGGTCTTCAGATTTCCGTGTTGCCACCACATTCTTACCCTGCTATCATTTAGGAGGATAAAATTGGCAGAATTCAATATAATTAGTGTCAGCTGTCAACGTGATTTTAATTTGGAGACTTTGCCATATTCTGATGCCACTGAATAGTTGAGATGTTATGTTCTCTTTATTCTGCAGAATGCTGCTCTTTCGCTGTAAACTGGGAGTGCTGCAGTACACTCTGATCAGACCAATTACCGCTCTTACAGCATTGTAAGTATGGCCTTCCCTTAGCTTTTTTTTTTTTCAATCTTCATGATACATGGCTGGGAATATAGCTCAGTTGATAAGAGTGTTTGCCTTGTATGCACAAAGCCCTGGGTTTAATTCCCAGCACAACAGAAACCAAGTATAGTGATTCATGGCAAATAATCCTAGCACTTGAAAGTAGAGGCAGGAGAATCAAGAGTTTAAGGCCAGACTGGGCCCTGTCTTAAAAAATAATCTATGTTCTTTAATGGAAAAAACAAGTAGAAAAACAATGTTGATTAATAGTGTAAATACAAGGGTTGGGGATTTAGCTCAGTGGTAGAGTGCTTGCCTAGCAAGCACAAGGCCCTGGGTTTAGTCCTCAGCTCTGGTGGGGGGGGATATAAATATGAAAATGTAGTCATAAATTTTAGCTGGCGGTAGTGACGCACACCTTTAATCTCAGCACTCAGGAGGCAGAGGCAGGCCAATCTCTGTGAGTTGAAGGCCAGCCTGTTCTACAGAGGGAGTTCCAGGACTGTTAGGTCTACACAGAGAAACCCTGTCTCAAAAAAAATAGTGTAAATACATATATAAAAGCTAGATTCCATTACAATGAACAATGCAAAGGATCGCCATGAGATTCACATTCTTTTGAGAGCAGACTGTACAGCTCATCAGAAAAACCAAAACTCCTTTAGTTGGGTTAAACTAAATAAACACAGATTTATTTTTCTACCTTGTTAAGAGTTTACTAGGAACACTGTCTTTAACTGGTGCCACCTTTAATCCCAGCACTGAAGAGGCAGAGGGAAGCAGATCTCTCTGAGTTTTCGGCCAGCCTGGTCTACATCGAGAGACCGAGTCTCAAAATAAACACACACAAAAACAATTCGATGTCAAAATATGAAACATAATCAAACTACCTGGGAAACTGTTCCCTAAAAAATCCAAAATGTCAATTTATGATTTATCTATTAGATCTTAATATTCTGCAGTTCACAAAATAAAAGAAAGTCATATTAAAAAAAAAAAACCAGTTCAACTCTTTACTAGCCTTTGAGCTAGAATTATTTATGAAATTTTGCTTTATTTCCTTGCTGCTTAGAAACTGAGTGAGCATATAACTTAATACTTATGGTAAAATTTATATGCAGGGTGGGAGTGTCTGGGTCTTCAGATACTTACCTACAATTTACAGGAAAAAGTGAGCTGTAGTTAACGATTATCAGTCAAGTTTTCCAAAATTAGGCCTTGTTTTTTGAAGTTAATGATTATTCTCTAGCTTAGTGGTTCTTAGTTTATAATTTCTTTAAGATAAAAGGAATAATCATATCATACATATCTAGAAAAATGTTTCTCTGTCAGTGACCAAAGTCAAGTAATTTTCCATAGGTTTACTGAAGTTAATGGACTCCAAATTTTAAGTGTTGCTACCACTACACCTTAAGAACGTGTTCAGGGCTGGAGAGCACTCAGTGGAGCACTCAGTGTTAAGAGCACTTGGTACTCTTGCAAAGGTTTAGTGAAATCTAGTTCCAGACTATCCAGTGCCCTCTTCTGGTCACCAAAGGCACTGCATGCACATTGTGCGCAGTATACATGCAGGTAAAACATTTATATGCATAAAATAAGTCTCTAAAGGGTACATATTAAGATACGGGTTTACTTGGTTAGTCATAAAGTTGATTTTTGCCATTTTTAAGGGTATTCGAGCTTGTTGGTGTCTATGGCGAAGGGAACTTAGGTTTCTCCAATGCTTGGACTTACTTGGTTGTAATCAATTATTTGTCACAAATGGTAAGTAAATCATCATTCTTCTTAATTGTACTAAATTTGTTTCTGTTGCTAAATATTATTAGACACGATTTCTTGAGAAAAATACCTTTTAATTTGTACATGGAACTTGAAACAGCTTTAATGTATACCTTTATACAATGTAGAAGTACAGTAATATGTTCATGAATGGTTTGGTGACTTTTACATGCAGAGCTGTTTGGTCTTGTGACCACACAGCCTTGTGGGGATAAGCGTGGTGTGCCTTCTAAATAAACAAAACATAATGCAATCAATCTATTTAGTGAGAGGGAAAAGTCTAATTGGCATGAGAAGATAGAGTTTAAATAAAAATGGAAGAGTTTGCCAGGCAGTGGTGGTGCACGCCTTTAGTCCCAGCACTCAGGAGGCAGAGGCAGGCGGATCTCTGTGAGTTTGAGGCCAGCCTGGTCTACAGAGCGAGTTCCAGGACAGCCAGGGCTACACAGAGAAACCCTGTCTCAAAAAAACAACCAACCGGGATTGGGGATTTAGCTCAGTGGTAGAGCACTTGCCTAGCAAGCGCAAGGCCCTGGGTTCTGTCCTCAGCTCAAAAAAAAAAAAACCAAGCAAACAAAAAGCAAGAATTCAAATCTCTGATCTATATTTAGAATTAAAGGAAAATAAAAACTGATTTTTTTAAATGAGTGCTGTTCTAGGAACTGAAAGGCTCTCATTTTTTTTTTTTTTGAGACAGGGTTTCTCTGTGTAGCTTTGCTCCTTTCCTGGAACTCACTTTGTAGACCAGGCTGGCCTCGAACTCACAGAGATCCTCCTGCCTCTGTCTCCCAAGTGCTGGGATTAAAGGCATGCGCCACCACCGCCTGGCCCCTGAAAGGCTCTCTTAAGCTGATGTGTATTTCATCTAAAGTCTTTGGATAGTGCTTTTTACAGTATAGTAAACACTTCTAATACATAAATTACTAGAAGTTTATGATGGAGCCGAGCATGGCATTGCATGCCTTTAATCCTAGAATTTGGGAGGCAGAGGCAGGCAGATCTCTGAGTTTGAGGCCAGCCTGATCTACAAAGTGAGTTCCAGAACAGCCAGGGCTACACAGAGAAATCCTGGGCTACACAAAGAAACCTTGTCTCAAAGCACCAAAAAAAAAAAAAAGAAGGAAGGGAGGGAGGGAGGGAGGGAGGGAGGGAGGGAGGGAGGGAGGGAGGGAGGGAGGAAGGAAGGAAGGAAGGAAGGAAGGAAGGAAGGAAGGAAGGAAGGAAGGAAGGAAGTTTATAGTGGAAATAAATGGGGTATATCTCCAGAGCTTTCTCTCATGTTCATCTCCATGACCAGCAGTCTTTTTTCTGGGAATGTAGTCTAAAGAAATGGTAGAAGTGTTTTAGCCTTCTGGGATGTAATGCCCATTATAAGAAAGGACTGGAAACACTCTAAACCCGGTGGGCATAGTTTGGTCTTCCCATTGGCATTTAGACAGATACTAAAAGTAAACCTTATGAAACACACACAAAAGTTAGCTACTTTAAGTTGAAAAAGATATTGGGGAACAAAATTTTGTTTTAGTTCATGACAGATGTTAGAAAATTGGGTTATGACTATGGAATGTGCCTGGAGTGTTTGCCTATCACACAACCCTGGGTCAGATCCCAGCATGAGGGTCACAGTTCCTATGTACAGAGAAACGGCTCAATGCTAAGAGTCTGTTTGTTTTTAATGGTACTAGAGCTAGAACCCAGGGCCGTGAATGTATGACAAGCACCCTGGGTGGTCCTACTCCAGTGCAAGGGTCTGAACTTGGTTCTTCCTTTACTGCTCTCAGATCCTGAAGTATTTTAAATGAGCATAAAGTATCTCCTGGTTTTAATGGGGAAAGTAAGCTTCCAGAAATGCTTCTTGCTGTTGAAACGCTGGTTGGTTATTATAACTGACTCTAAAGACGTGGGCACTTATTTTAAGAAGTAAGGCCAGCTGGACTTACACACTGCTCTCAAGGAAATCGGTTTGTGTGATGCAGATTTCATGATCACAATTTTATTGAAACTGTGCTTATTTAATGTGTTGCCTTATAAACTGTGTGTGTGTGTGTTGTGTAAATGTTACACAAGAGACTAGCTAATAATAATAATCTGTTTTTATAAAAGTGGCGGTAATTTGTGTTGCCTTTTTCTTTGACTGAAGGAAACCTTCCGCTCATGTCATTTGTTTATTGCTTTGAGTTCCAGTACATGAACACTTAGAAACATATTCAGGAAAAATGTTACATACTTCTCTTGAGAAATCTCACCTATATGCATCTTCAGCAACTTATTAAAAGCACTAAAACGTCAGCTGATTAGCCCTAAACTCCACCGGGAACATTACTGTAGACTCTGGTTTCAGCTTTAACGAATGGTTCTGTCACTGTCTTCCTACTGCAGAATGTTGAATGTTGCTTTTGTTTCTAGTTTGCCATGTACTGCCTCTGGCTGTTTTATACAGTGCTGAAAGAAGAGCTCAGCCCTATACAACCTGTGGGCAAATTTCTTTGTGTCAAACTCGTAATCTTTGCCTCATTCCTGTAAGTATTGCTTGCTCTTAAATATTCTCATTTTATAAATGCCAATAAAACTGTTGGTTAAGGGAGTTTTTTAAATAATGTGAATACAATGCCAGGCTCAGTGGTGCCTTTCTGTAATCCCAGCTCTTGGGAGACTGAGGCAGGACTACCATTCAAGGCCAACCTGAACTAGGAAGATGCCTTTGGGGCTGGAGAGAGGCTCAGCAGTTAAGAGAGTGTGCTGCATATCCAGAGGACCGCAGTTTGGTCCCCAGCACCCATGTGCCAGGTTTACAGATGTGCACCACCATGCCAGCCTTCCCTGGCTTCTGTGACTCTAACTCAGGTCCTCACACTTGTGCAGCAAGTACTTTACACACCGAGCCCCCTCCCGAGCCCCTAATTCCATAAACAGTTGGTCATTTCATGATCTAGATTTGACATTTACCTTTTCTTGACATACAGGCAAGCAGGCCTTATAGCACTGTTGGTGAAGGTGGGAGTCATTTCAGATACGCATACGTGGGAATGGCAGAGTGCGGAAGCTGTGGCCACGGGCCTGCAGGTAAGTAGTGCTTTAGCTAGAGTTTTCCTGCCTGGCCCACGGTCAGGATAAATCTCTTTCACCTGCCAGTCCCACAGCCGCTCAGACCCAACCAAGTAAACACAGAGACTTATGTTGCTTACAAACTGTATGGCCGTGGCAGGCTTCTTGCTAACTGTCCTTATAGCTTATATCAATCCATTTCTATAAATCTATACCTTGCCACATGGCTCGTGGCTTACCGGCATCTTCACATGCTGCTTGTCCTGGCGGCTGGCTGGCAGTCCGTCACTCCCTCTGCCTTCCTGTTCTTTTTATTCTCTCTGTTAGTCCCGCCTACACTTCCTGCCTAGCCACTGCCAATCAGTGATTTATTAGCAACACATTTGCCATACAGAACATCCCACAGCATAGTGCTGTCAATGAACTCAAGAGGTTTTGCTGTTTAAGCTGTTTGACACAGTGTTGCCCCAAATGTACAAACAGTGAGCAAGGCTGTTAGCTTACTCCGTGGTGAGGAGCGGGAACCCTAGAGAAATGGCCCATAGGTACTGATTGGTAATAGTTTTATTCCTGGTCCACATATATCTGCACATTTCCTTTCAGTCCTTGAGTGATGGATTAAGAAATACTTGATTGAGGGAAAGCAAAAGAGATGTAATTCTTGGCTTGTCATGTTTTGTGTGGGAAAAAAAGGTTGAAAATGAATATAATCTGGATTATATTTTTAAAAGTTATTGACACCCTAAGTAACTTTGAAAATGTTATCAGTTTGAAAAACTAGATTTAAAGCCAAAGACGTTTGCTATTTTTGTGGCTGTTGCAGGATTTCATCATGTGTATTGAAATGTTCTTTGTGGCCGTTGCCCACCTTTTTTCATTCTCTGCTAAACCCTACGCAAAAGAGGCAGAGGAAGGCTCGTGCTTGGACTGTTTCCTGGCCATGTGGGATGTGTCAGATGTCAGAGATGATATTTCTGAACAAGTAAGATGCGTGAGTAAGTAACAACTGTTTGACTTTTGTTAGTCTGAGTGTGTGTGTAGTGGCCGGGCGGGGTGTGTGTGTGTGTATACATAGAGACAAAGATAAACTTCAGGTGTGGTCCCTCAGCTGTTCAGCTTGGGTTTTGGAACAGGGTCTCTCACTGTCCTGGGGCTCACGGATTGAGCTAGGATTGCTGGCCAGAGGCCCCCAGGGATCCAACTCTCTCTCACTAGCACAGGGACTGCAAGCATGCCCAGCTTTGGACCTGTGCTGAGGATTGAACTCAGGTCCTCATTCTTGTGTGGCAAGCACTTTGCAGATTGAAGTATCACCTCAACCCAAATATATAAGATTTACTCTAGTAATTTAAGAAATAAGAACATACTTAAAGCAGTACCATGATACAGGCTCTTCAAATCTGGGGAGGACAAAGAGGGGAACTGTTTTCAGAATGGTAAAAATAACTTTTGGCTAATTTATCTTGTCTTAAAGAAAGAACAATTCGTGGTTATCCCAAAGAAAAACTTTTCCCTGAAGACCCAGAGCATACTGAACACACAGGTCTGCTTTCCTCATCATCACAAGATGCAGTTTCTGCAGGTTCAAAGCCACCCTCACCCCTAGGCCAATATCAGGCCTTTGCACACACAATTTCTTCACAGAATACAGCAGCTGCATCCAAGTCATGTGAAGACATTGTGATTGATGTCCCAGAAGAGCAGGAACCTTCTGATACAGCCCAATATCAAGACTTGGAAGACACTGTTGCTTCATAGGATATACTTTCTGAGGCCAAGCTTTGTGAAGATGTCATGACAGATATCCCCAAAGAGTAGAAGGAGCCCCCTAACCCATCAACGGATTCTTAAAGGTTCCACAATCCTCTTTGTGTGTAGGCTCAAAATCTGGACAGTTCAAAATGTTGGAAAAATTCAAAGATAGGCAAAAAACCAGAAATAACTACTATCCATAATATACACACAAGTATAATACTAATACACACATTAGTATATATATTTGTATGTTTTGTATATCACAAATAACATTTACATTTCCTACACTTTGGCTTTTTTAAACTGTTAGGGTATCACATATTCAAACAGTGGGTAACAACTTCAGCTGAACACTTGCATTTCTCAGGAGGATGGACATTTGAAAAAAAAAATCAGTGCTTCTTACCACTGCATGAATGTAATGCTCTGGACTGAAAATGTAAACATAAAATTAAGATTAATTTAATTTAATCATAATCCTAATTATGTGCCATTTAAGTTTACATAATTATACTTCAATTACATGTCTTTCAATAAATGCAATACCATTTTCTGAAACTCTTACATGTCTTACTCTTACTCTTCTCTTTCTTTCTTTTTTTTTGAGACAGGGTTTCTTAGTATATCCCTGGCTGTCCTGGAACTCCCTCTGTAGACCAGGCTGCCCTTGACTCACAGAGATCAGCCTGCCTGTGCCATCTGAGTGCTGGGACTAAAAGCATGCACCAACAACAACCTGGCTGTGTCTTACTCTTTAAACATAAATTCTTAATGCTTTGAGAAAAATTGCTTGATTAAAAGTCCACATTTTTTTTTAAATTTTGAGCTAGACTTAATGGTGTATACCTTTAATTCCAGCACTCAGGAAGCAGAGGCAGGTGGGATTTAGGGCATTCCCAGCCAGTCTGGTCTAGGTCAAAAACAAAAACAAAACACTGGTCAAAGAAACAGAAGATGAAGCTAAATGGAAGGATACCCTATGAATCAGAATAAATCTTATCAGAATGTCCACACTACCAACAGGAACATATAGATCCAATGTAACTGCCATCAGAATCCTAGTGGCATTATTCAGGCAAAGAACAGTCCTAAAATTCATATAGAAATATTTTTCAAAAGGCCAGACCACTTCTGAGGAAAATGGGACACATGGCATTTCCTGATTTGAAATACAAGCTGGGTGCCATGGTTCATGGCCCTGTCATCCTAGCATAGGAGGCTGAAAAGGGTCATTTGAACCCAGTGTTTGAGATTAGCCTGAGCAATATAATGAGAAACACACACATACCCCACACCTCAAGAAAGAATTGTTACAGAGCCTCAGTGGTCAACAGGGTGGTGGACTGGAGAGTTTGCTCAGTGGTCAAGAACACTGGCTGGTCTCCCAGAGGACCCAGGATTGATTTCCAGCACCAACATGGTAACTTGAAACCATCTGTAACTGTAGTTCTGGGAAATTTAGTGCCCTCTTCTG
>CABHPQ010000160.1:0-12565 GCA_902168405.1 Peromyscus aztecus
TTGGTATTTTGATGGGAATTGCATTGAATCTGTAGATTGCTTTTGGTAAGATTACCATTTTTACTATGTTAATCCTGCCTATCCATGAGCATGGGAGATCTTTCCATTTT
The DNA here is from genome assembly GCA_902168405.1 of Peromyscus aztecus. Lineage (NCBI taxonomy): Eukaryota > Metazoa > Chordata > Mammalia > Rodentia > Cricetidae > Peromyscus > Peromyscus aztecus. The sequence goes on from CABHPQ010000160.1 coordinate 111, forward strand.
CTGACATCTTCTTCAATTTCTTTTTTTCATTCAAACTGCTATAACATGGGTATTTATTTTATCCTCATTGAAGAAAATACAACAAAAAGTAATTTCCTGAATGGAAACTGAACATCTGACAGTGTTTTACATTTTCACAGTCCTGTGATGATTTTCCTTGTTTACTATTATCTTGTCTCATCCTTGGAAAAAATAATAATCCTTATACATAATATGATTTTGATAATGACATTTATTTTATAAGCAGCCTTCTGGAGATTTGTGTTGTTAAAGAATTAATCTTTACTGAGCTTTATTTGTCTTCCATATATATGGTCATTTCTTCCATAAACACTTTTAGGTTACTTAACTCCTTCACTACAGTGCATTTTCTTACATTTCTTTTCATTAATTTTAATTTGTCTTTATCAGTGGAGAACTGCTTCTTGTGTAGTAACAAATAATAGTCTAATTTCCATGTTGTAAATTCCATATACCTCACCTTTCATGCTGCATCCAATATTCTGCCAGATAAGAAGCCAGTGTTCTCCAGTCCACATCCCAGGCTGGAGCAGTCTTCATAAATTGGAATAAATTTACTCTCCAGTATTCTTCAGGGAGATGAAGATGGTCATTCCCATTCTCAATCCAAGACAATTGAGATACCAGGGTTGGCGAGGAAGTCTCTACACACACACTTAGCAAGATACTGTCATGTTTATAATTTTACTAGCTACATATGTGAGTTACAATAACGTTAGGATTAACTTTTTTTTTTAGAGACACAGTCAATGGAGCTGTAAATATTACATTTCTTCATGCCTCCTTCACATGATGGACAGGTAGCGAAATTGTTTTGTTTGTAATGCCTCCCCAAGCTATTTTAACTTGTCACAATATACAAAGCTTGGCTACACCAAATGCATCAACTTATTTGTATTACTTCAGTGGAACAAAAGATTTCAGAAAGACACATTAATTTTATTCATATTCAAGACTGACATTGAAAAGGCATTACTATTTGTGCAGTTTATGCTTCTTATTCCACTCTATTCTTGTTTTTAAATGACACAGAATCTGTGTACTTGACATTGTTGCTGACTTTTATTAAATTTTCTCAAAATTACTGAATTCTTGATATTTAAACTGCAAAATTACCAATTCTTGTAGAGAACTCAAATGTTAAACCAAATTTTTATCATCGTATAGTGTATTAAGATATATAATAGTGTATTAAATAGTGAATATCAGAGAAAGATCATTATGAATGAGGTATACATTTTGATTTAGATTATTCCAAAGGTCTTAGTCTTATATATTTAATACTAGCTTTTCTTCTTACATCTTTTTGTCATTAAGGTGTACTATGAAATTTCAGAAGCAACATACATTTTATTAGAAAAAATCATGCAAATTTTAAGAACAGGAACAATTAAAAGAACCCATAAGGCAGTCGGAACAGATTCTGCTACCTCATACTGTATGGACCGTATTAAATCAGGATAGAAACAAGTGACTGAATGATAAGAAACTCCTTAACCACTAAGCATGGACAGTGATAGCCTGATGGTCATTTAACGTGTGAAGAATAAGACAGCTCTGAGGTATACGGAGTTTATTGTATTGTTCCACAAAATAAAAAAAGTCAAACTCCCTGGTAGAGTGAGGACAGGAGTATAAACATTTCGTCTCTGATTTGCTACACAACTGATACATTTTCAAACCTCGGTGTCAGGGCTAAGCCAGGTGCTATCACTTTGTCTTCCCCTAACGTCCGGTTCGTTCTGCCCAGCTCCTTTAAGGAGAGGGATTCAGTCCTTCCACTCATTCAGAGCACTCCACAGTGAACGCCAGTGGGGAAAGGAACAAACAAGATGCATTTCAAATACAGGATTCAATTACTTTTCACAACTCAAAGATGTGTCAGAGGCACGCTGGGTTTTGTTTTGAGGGCGGGGAGATGACAGGGAAGGAATCCTGAGCCCCCATTGGCTCGCGGCTAGCCACTGCAGCTGAGTCTCCTCACCACCACCACCACCCCCTCCGCCCGGAGAGCATTATTGATCTGAAGGGTAAATGTGGAGGGAGCCACAGAGAGGGTCCAAGCGTTTCTGAGAAGAGAAGCTGCCTCTTCCAGGAACAAAGTGGTGTCTGCTGGCTGCCTGGCCTGGGAACCTTCTGTGAATTAAAGGGGACAAAATGCGCGTTCGTGGTTTGCTACACTGATTTAGAAGAGGGAAGAGAGAGAGAGGCAGAGGAAGAAGTCGCACCTTGGAGCAAGGCTGCGTTGTTGCATCCCGCGGCTGCTTTTCGCGGGGCTGTTCCTGCAGCTGCGTCTGCTCTCAGCCATCAGGTAAGGCTCCTTCTCTAACTGAGACTGGATTTCGTGTGTGTGTGATCGCTTCAGGGAACACACACAGAGTCGCGTGCATGATTAATAAAGTGGTGCCCGGCTAGTCAAAGCTAGAGAATGTTATGCACCGACCTGACGTCCGAATGGGAAGCTGGAGAGTGGTTTTGCTTTAGGAAACTTCTGCAAGTTCTAAACAAGTCTGTAGTCTCCACAACGAGAAGCTGCTGCGTTTAACGGGAGGGAGAGGGAATGCGTTCACCACTGCTGCTCCTCAGCTGGGCTAAATTTTCAAATGAAAAGTGGGGAAGCCATGGATGTTCAACTGGTTATTTTGTAAAATGCTTTCAGTGTGGCTTTAAAGCAAAAATAATGCTTTCGTTTCATAGCGCCAACTCCCTTCAGTACTTCACCGACAGAAAAATGTAAACATTCTTACTTAAATTACAAGAGTGAAATATGTCAGTCGTGAACCTCTCAGTGTATAAGCATCTGCGTTTCCTACCACAAAACTCACTCGGGACAATTACTACGACAGCCAAGGGTTGTATATTGTGATGTAGAAAATTTTTTTCCAAAGGTATTAATTATTTGATCTTAGTAAAAAGATACAAAAATTATATGGGATAGAGAGCATAGAAACTAATGATTCTTTCAAGGCGATTATTGGCATTTTTATAAATATTATTTTTAGCACCATCTACTCTTTTCTCCTTCTTATACTGGAATCATGGTGGCTTCCGAACCTCTGTACTTTGGGGTCTGAGATGCCTTTTACAGATACATTTCTCTGCACTCTCTGGCGAGGCCACTGACATACTTTTGGCCCATTCTGTAACCATTTCATGATTCCCAGTTTTTTATCAGGTATTTCAAAGCTCACTTACACGCTTCTCAGCAAAAAAGATCACTTTACCTACTTTGGGGGATTTACATGAAGTATATTCAGAATATACAGGCACAATTTAAATTACTCTAGAGATGACACAACAGTGGAAAATCTTAAGAAGCATGTGTTCATTTGATCTTTAAAGCATAGTTGATCTGATGTGAAATTTATAAAATAGTACTTAGAGACCAGCCGTCCATGAGCCCCAAACATCATGATCATAGCAACATGTATTGCTACATGAGGCTGTGCAATTTAAAATATCATTTTGACCTTTTGATAGGATAGCTTGTAGAAATGGATGGGTTTAAGCTGTAAATATCCTCTTTCGTTCTCACATAACATGCCTTCAGAATTGAAAGGCAGCTGAGTATTCTTTCCTAGCTGTAAGCAGTTGATTGACACATTGTTTTGGAGTGCTCAAGTGCAGAACCATACTTAAAGGGGGAGCTTCCATTTAACTAACTGACACAATCTGCTTACTCAGCAACACGACAGGAGGGGTTTCTCCACCTGCTAAGGAAACTCTTGGATTAAAAAGAGATTCATAATTAACTTGAAATCCCACTTAAGAATATCTTTTTTTCCCATTAACAATACTTCCTTCAAAATCTCACTTCAACCATTAACCTGAAACTAAAGTTCTTACTCATAGAAAAGGGGGCGTTTTTATTATCTCTGCTGTGTTTCCCTAATCCCCAGTTACTATATTTTTAACTTCTACTGCAGTGTGCTGCTTTCAAGCAGTCAGGGGAGTTTTAAGTGAAGTGTTTTTTGACTGGATCTCACTTCTGCTACTGATCTGTTTAGCAATGTAATCATTTCAGATAATACCCACAAAACCAAAGAGCTCAATTAGAAGGGGTGATTGTCATTTGTTTCGTGTGTGTTTAAGTTCTTGTTGTAGCAAAATAGTCCTTAGCTTATCGGAAAAAATAAATCCTGACTAATGCTTGATTTGACAGACTTACTCTGGAATTCTAGGGCACCATGCTTATCTACCTACATTGAGATTTTCTATATTTGGGACTTTGGCAGGTCGTGTTTCATAGAGCAGTATGTGATATAGGCTAAAAACAATCTTATGGATTCAGGTCTGTTAGACAATATGTCATTCTTGCCTCTTGAAATGCATTGTGAAGAACATCCAATCATATTAGTTATTAAATTAAACCTGCAGATATTCTGTTTACACTGTATTTATGTGTAATTTGAAGTATCACTTCTTACACACCTATACCATCTAGACGTCATGTTATTAAATCTAAGGAAACGTCAGAGAGGTGCAGGGCAATAGTTCTTTTCAGAAGTGGGACATGTTTTCTTGTAAAAAAGAAAAATGCTGAATCTAAAACCATGAGTAATAAAATGACCTATCCACACATCTTTTTTACAAATATATTTACACTTCCAAAGGAAAATGTGGCTACACAGCTCTCAGGTAAGGTAAGACAGTATTGTGTCTATGTTTGAAAAAAAATCATTGCCTTCAAAATATGATTATATCACACATTATCAGTACCAGATCAATAGACAGCATTTAGTTGATAATATAGTACCCATGATAATCCTATTTGTAGTAAAACACAAGTAGAAATAGTTCGTCCATCCTGCTATAAAATGACTTTTATGAATAAATGAAATTAATATTGAAAAATAAATCATTCCATTATGCAAGGGTTGAAATTTTATGGATTTTACTTGGGACTTTCTGTTTATTTACTGATGATAAGTGATAATCAAGCATTTTATAGGATGATAACTGTTAAAAGCACGTATGAGTTTTGATTTTAAAGCAAATGTGTTTTCCTAAATTGCTATGCAGAAGAGCCGATATATCACAAGCAAGCTGTTAAGGAGAAATGAGTGTGAATGTGTGCAGTGCAGGTTGTGTTGAGCATCACCGTGATGCCTCAGAGCTAAAGTACCATATGATAATTTGACTAGTAATAGGGAACAAGTAAAATTTTATATTAGACTAAGTGAAAGTTTTACTCAATGAAACATTAAGTAAAAAATAAGCTGTCCATGAAATGCTTCTCCTTTTGTCATATCCTTGGGACGTGTTCTACTAACTCAATTATCCATTTATTTTATCATGACATTTAATAATTACACCTTAACATATCAAAACCAGAGTATATGCACCTGATGCTATACATTTAGTTTTATTCAGGTGTGTAAGCACTAATAACCTTACTAGTGTTTACAATGTGAGGAATAAATTAAATCATTATTTTGCATCAGTTACTTTCTTTGCCATTGACTTCCAATTGTAACCTTTATTCTGTAAATATCTGTATGACTGCTTTATAAACACGTTAATATTACCTTGAATATATGGACACATTACTATACACTGCAAAATCATTCTTAAAATGTATACTTTTCATGCACATATGAATTAGAACCATAGTGAGAGGTGAGGCTTAAGGCTGTGCACAGATATTCATTAGGGAAAGAGAGGGCTTGCAGACCAGTGTCTAACTGATGTACTCAAATGGCTAAAAGGATTGTTTTTCATTTCATTAAGTAGCCAGTGTTAGAGGAGAGGTTTTGAAATAAGACTCATTATCAAAGTGGGGTGCTAGTTTTAGATATGCCTGATAAAACCTTCAATGTATTATGTCATTAATGGTTTTCATAGCTCTGGGTTTTATGATATAAAAAATGTCTCCTATGTATAAAGATGAAAATCTTGATTCCTTTACTGCCTGATAACATCCTGGAGATTGTGTTAAGGCTTAAAACAATGTCATAAGAATAAATCTTTGGGAATCTGGGAGCAAATAATTTACTTCTTGATTATTGGATTCTTGTACTAGTCATTGTGGTATACTATTATGCCATTGGCAACACTCATTAATGGACATGTCCTTCATTACAATTCAACTGCAGAAGCCTAGGCTACAGCTAACAATAAGACCTACCGCATTAGATGTTAAAATGTGTTTGTCATGAGTTATTAAGTACTGGACATAATTATCACAATGGAGATAAAACTGCCCTTAGGCTACATATATATCTGGGCCATTGAGATGGCTTAGTGCCTAAAGACACCTGTCATCAAATCTGGTGTCCTGAATTCAATCCCCAGGGCCCATATCATGGAAGAAAAGAATGAACTCTTGAAAGTTGTCCTCTGATGCCAAAGTTTCATGTTTATGCACACACACACACACACACACACACACACACACACACACACAAATGCAAAATAATTCAATTGATTTTTTCAAAAACTCAGTTAATAAATAGACATAGTTACTTTCATTATGGAAGAATCACTAATTGTAAAGAAGCCTTAGGTCTAAAAAATGGAGACTACTAATATACAGTGGGGCTATAGAGATTCTTACCAATTAAAAGTGTTATTGCTTTTGCAGAGTGCTGAAGTTCAGGTCCCCACATCCATACTGGGAAAGTCACAACTGCCTGCAACACCAGCTCCAGTAGTTCAACTGCCAAATTCTAGCATTTGTAGACACTTCACTCATGTACAAACTCACCTGGACACACACACACACACACACACACACACACACACACACACACACACTGAAAAATGAAAATAAAATAAATTCTAAAAAGAGTCAGTGAATGTAGCTAGAGTCAAAGGTGGCTGTAATATTATTTCTTTTAATGGATCCTTGGTCAAGTGAAGAGCTGAGATATCATCTAAGGGATATCTGAGAATGAAGATCAAAGCTTATGACATACAGGTATCCAATAAAATGTAGGCATGACTGGAGTGTTTAAAAATCAAACACGGAATTTTACCTGATATTACAGAATTTATCTAATAATGAATCCTTTTGAGCTGGGCAGTGGTGGCGCACACCTTTAATATCAGCACTCAGGAGGCAGAGGCAAGAAGATCTCTGTGAGATGGAGGCCAGCCTGGACTACAGAGTGAGTACCAGGAAAGGCACCAAAGCTACACAGAGAAACCCTGTCTCGAAAAAACAATAATAATGATGATATATAATGATAATAATAAATAATGATAATAATAATAATAATAAATCCTTTCTTGATGGAAATAACTAAAATATTTGGTTAGCTCAGTTATCCGTACAAGACATGTGTCCTAAAAAAGTACATAAGCTTCGTAAGTGTTGAAAATAAATGGAAAATGCCATTAATATCTAAATGAAAATAAAAATCCTTACTTGGCTTTAAGTTGTAATTATTTATTAGAAGACTTATAGGAGTGACTTAAGTAACAATAAAAATGTAGTCACAGGCCCTGCTAATGGCATCAGAGTCAATCAGAGATCTGGCCTTCAGTGGCGGTTCCATAGATTAGAACAGAGCTCCAAATTTACTGATGCCTAGAAATATATCTATCATAAGTTTGTAACTGTCATAAGTTATTACTAGTTTGTGGTATTGCTGATATAAACAATGATAATATATTTATAGTAGTATAAAATATTCTGTAAATAGTATTTGATACTGATAAATATTTGTTACTAGATTTTAATTTTAATTTTAATTAATATTTTATAGCATAGTTATTTTACTTTAAAAGTGTTGAAAGGCTGTGTTGTGGTATCCTGGCAGCAACCTCTTGTAATTTATGTTCACCGCATGTCATGATTTCATCAAAAGGATCAGCCCGGTGTTTACTTGACATACACTGTCTATTTTTCTGTAAGTATACTTAACGGTGTTTGTATAATGGTGGCATTCCCTAAAGGTTCATTTCTCAGCATGCATCTCTGTCCTTAAGCATGTCTATATATCTACAACGAAACATTCTTCTGGGACTTTGTGAATCAATATTTCCATGAAGGGTTGCCATTCCCGCAAGGGATGCGATTGCTGGCAGATTTTAAAGTAAGATTTAACTGGGATTCCTCTCTTCCTTAATTACTGGCAGCAGGATCTGAAGTCGAGAGAAGGAGCATAAACTTTTGGCAAGGCGTTAAGTTATATGATAGTTAAGCAAGAAGGGAAAGCTGGGATCAGTTTTTGAAATCAGCAATAGCTTCACAGGGAGACATTTCAGTTTCCAGAATCAGATGCCAGCATATGTGCTAAGCTGTCCATGAGAAGAAGACATTCAGTATGAGGTAGATCCTAACAGAATGAGTCCCTGTATTGTAGCTGGCCTGTGTCCTAGTGTGCACATTAGATATACTGAAACTGATAGTGTGACATGTCAACAGGGACATTAATATGACAGTTCTCCTCTAATACATTCAATATTCTCTACTGTCAAGCACTTTAACAAGCACTTTGCATTCCTACTTTGTGTAATTTGAACAAGGAGTAAAATAAGAATAAGGATCACCTATAGTACGTGGCCTGCTTCAGCCTACGGGTTATACATGTCCAAGCAGGAACATTGCTGAGCAGGCAGGTGTAACTTTATGAAAGCAAATATTAAGACCTGAAACCTCAAAACACATGATGGAATCTCAGAAACACTGGCCTGTTGAAGAAATTTAAGTACTAAATCACTGTGAATAAAATTTGGAAGCATCAGAATGAAAAACCACCCAATTCTCATGCTTGAATAATTTTTAAACAAAAACACTTTCATATGCTTTTTATTTTGTTAAAATTGTATTTTCTTCCTAGTCTTCATTCTCTTTGAAAGATTCTTCTTTTTTTCTTCAGATTTCTAGTTAATATTTCCTTGGACTCAGTTAGAGGATGTCATAGACCATCCACATAAAGACTTAATAGAGATATAAGCCTCTCAGTAACATTGGTTTAAATGCTGTGTTTTTTTTCAAAACTGTCTTGATTTCCAATTCTTTTATTGCATATCAGACTGCCATCTTATAATGTGTAATTCATAGTTCCATTGAATCTTTAATAGTCATTTCAAGCATAAGTTGTTCAAAACCAAATTCTTGATTTCTATTCTGTCCTTGCCATGGCCTAATTAGACTACTCTCTTTTTGTAATCCTGTTCATCTTGGTGAATTACACTCTGTATTTATCAGATTTCCATATCTCTGACCCAATATTTGAAGCAAAAAACTTAGGGATGTTAGGTTATTTTGCCTCGTGGTTTTGAGATTGCAGTCTGTGGTTACTTGACTCTGGTGTTCCTGGCCAGGTGATACATCAGGACATGCAATAAATGGCAGAGCAAATGTGTGTCACTCTGCAACATCCAGGAAGTAGAGAGGAAGAGCAGTCTTTGACAGTATTGCCTTCAAGTACATGTTCCAGTAACTTTACTTCCCTCTAATGTCCATAAAACCTAAGATTTTACCCCCTCCCAACAGCGTTACAATATGGAAACCAACCCTTTGATACAATGCTTTAGAAAAACATCTATTCCTCAAACATAATGCAGAGCTAGAGCTAGTCCCAATAGCTTGGGACTTTATGATCATTTCTGAGACTTTCCTGGTCCCCATTTGTTCAACTATATATCAGGTTTTTTTGTTTTGTTTTGTTTTGTTTTGTTTTTCGAGACAGGGTTTCTCTGTGTAGCTTTGCCCCTTTCCTGGAGCTCACTTGGTAGCCCAGGCTGGTCTCGAACTCACAGAGATCTGCCTGCCTCTGCCTCCCAAGTGCTGGGATTAAACGCGTGCGCCACCAATGCCCGGCTATATATCAGTTTTGATGGCTTCATAGTATCCAAGTTTGGAATAGATATACCTTCGAGCCAGTTACTTCTCGTGTCTCATATCAACAGCCACCTTTATCTTAGTCACTCTCATTTCAGATTGAGATTGTACAATTGCAACCAAAGAGTTCTTTCAGATAATACTTTGGCAATTTCTTCTTCCTCTAGTGTAACTTGTAGCATAGTGTCCAAGGGTAAAACCATATATATTACTATGAAAGAACTACCCTTGGCTGAGAATCAGTGACTGGCCAAAACTTTCCTTTTTTTGCATTAGTCAAATTCTTCCTTATAAGAAACTCTCATTCTCATTGAGCCACACACTTAATTTCAAGTAAAATTGGCTTGTTGTAATTTCTGAGTGATATCTTTAGGCATTGCCTGTAAATTGTGTTTGACTTCCAAGGAGAATCATGACCTTGATACATCTGTAAATTCTCTTAATTGGTACAGAAGAATATTAATTATTTCAATGGATTATGTCATTGCATTATAGATGATCCCTAATTTAAAATGTATTGAATTAATAATTTTTTATAAATTTTGATGTTTTCCAGTGCTAACCATGTGCAGTGTTACATTCTTATGATTCTAGACATGAACAGGAAATTATAACTTCCATTTCTCCATGCCATCACAAGAGTAGATGATTAGTACTCTACAGTGTACTGTGTGGCTGGGGTATGATGGGTAGTTAAGTTAGATGTTTTATAGAGAAATTGAAAATAATTTCAATGTACAATAGGTTTATTGAGATGCATTGCCACTGTAGGCTAGAAAACATCTCTAGTTTGTTATGAAATAAAAAGCAAGTTCTGTGAGAGAAGTTTACCATAAAAGTGTCTGGTACCAAAGATCCTCTATAAGTTTGGTGAATGAATTTTGAAGGAATAATATGAGCACGTGAATTTGCCTAAACATATACATACATATAAACTTGTTTGAACAATTTGGGGAGAATAGGGGGGTATGCGATGTTTAATTAAGATGCTTGAGTGAATATAACATGGCCTACAAATACATTCATAATTTACAATATATGCGTATATTTGTATTTATTACAGAAGCTATATCCTCCTGTTAATTATTGGAATTAACACTATTTGAGTGCTAGATATAAAAGCATTTGAAAATTCAGGGCAGAATAATGTGAAAAAAGTACTGGTCATCATTTCAACTCAAAATCTGATACTATTTTACTGTAAAATGCACCAATTTCTCATGTTGTCTACAATTAAAAGAAAACAACCTGGAAATGCTAAAATGGTATTTGGAGGCTGAAAAAGGTTTGCCTAATTGGCTGCAAGATTCAGTTTTGTTATCTGAAGAGCACAGAGGAGAATCTGCGTTAACACCTGGACTTGAGTCTATGTGCAGTCCGGAACACCTAAAGAAGCAATTAAATGGTTTAATCTTAAAGTCTTCCAGAGTTTAATTCTGTAACTCTCTTCAGAGGGCATTGCTAATTCTTTCTGAATTACTACTGCTTCAAACTGCACTGCCTTAATTTGAGTGGTATTCAGAACTCCATTCTCTCTAATGGAGTTAATTGCATTATGAAAGTCAGCTTTGAGTGGAAACTTAATTCCTCTTGTGGAGTATCTCTTGACACGGTCCTCTCTCTTCTTTTCAACGTGACACTTCTACCCATTTATGCAGGATAATGTAGCAACTAGTCTTCCTGGTTTACAACAGCTTCCAAGGAACATTATTCAACAAATCAAAGCATGTTAGCTATCTAAAGCTGCCTTTAATTTTGTACATGCTCAGACAGTCTGCTCTAATAGACTCTTAAGTCCCTGGAACATTAGCAAATCTCTGAGCTTTTAAACAAGCGGTGACCTATTCATTTAGAGGGCCGCTTCAGTGAAGCACGAGCTCACTTAGGTTAATGACGGATCATGGAACTGTTTGATTTGCAGTGAGCTAAGTTGCCCATTATCCCTAGCATTCATGTGGGTCATGTCGCCACATCCAAATAATGTTGAGCTTCCTTCCTTGTTCTTTAGACTCTGGAGTTACTATAGGAAACCTTACTGTGGAAGTTCTTGAGGCCTTATGCACAATCACTGCAGATGCATGCACTAAATTTGCCCACATTAGGGAACTCAGCTAAGTCTATTTTCTTGTGAAAACAGCAAATGAATATTCAGATTTCACTTGGGCTTCATTTTTATCAGAAGTATAGACATTTTCCTTTTTCATCCATGCCTATTCTGTTTTTCCTTTTAAATTATTATTGGTTTGCCTTCTCTTTATTGATAAAGGATAGGAAATCCATGATTAGTTTCTTCACTATTAAAAATCCTGAAAGACAGGTCCAGTCCCCTCCTCCCAGGCTGAGCCAAGTGTCCCTGTATAAGGCCCAGGTTTCAAACAGCCAGCACATGCACAGAGGACAGGTCCAGGTCCCACTGCCTGGATGCCTCCCAAACAGATCAGGCTAATCAACTGTCTCACTTATCCAGAGGGTCTGATCCAGTTGGGGGCTCCTCAGCTATTGGTTCATAGTTCATGTGTTTCCATTCGTTTGACTATTTGTGCCTGGACTGAATCTACCAGGTTGAACTCAGTCCTCAGGGGAGTCTTAGCTCTGGAGGAGATGGGAATGGGGGGGTGGGCTGGGGGGGAGGTGGGGGGGG
>CABHPQ010000160.1:12665-46323 GCA_902168405.1 Peromyscus aztecus
GGGGGGGGGGGGGGGGGGGGGGGGGGGGGGGGGGGGGGGGGGTAACAAGGGAATCCATGGCTGATATGTAAAATTAAATTAAATTATAAAATTAAAAAAAAAAACATCAGGTAAAAGAATCCATAAATCCTTACTATAAAAAAAAAAATCCTGAGCTGGGCGTCGGTGGCACACGCCTTTAATCCCAGCACTAGGGAGGCAGAGGCAGGCGGATCTCTGTCAGTTCGAGGCCAGCCTGGGCTACCAAGTGAGCTCCAGGAAAGGCACAAAGCTACACAGAGAAACCCTGTCTCGAAAAACCAAAAAAAAAAAAAAATCCTGAAAGAAACAACACAGCAAATTTTTCACTATTGTTTCCATATGCATGTATGCTCAAATACAAATGTACATAGACTTCCATACAAGTATGGTTTCATAAAAGAAGTCTATCCACAATGTGTTACAATGTTATATTACTCACAAATAAGTCAGTAAGCAGTTAAATTGTCTCTATTGCCAACATGACCATTATTTATTTTATGTCTCTAACTTCTCTTTAATTCTGTACCATCTCTCCAGAGGCATACATCAGGATTAAGAAGTCTTGAAAATTGAGAGGAATACACTGGAAAACACATTTTCCAAGATTTTCAAAGCATTTTTTAATGTCCTCACTGTTCCACATTGTCACCACTGTGTCCATGCCCAGGCACACAAAAAGCAGGTGCACACACACACATACACACACACACACACACACACACACACGAAAGAAGAGAATCTTCTTCACTGGAATTTCTAAAGCTTGCTAAGTGTTTCTCATAGAAGGAAATAAACGGTTTTGGCATTAATCCTTCCTAAAAATGAAATGCTTTCGCACTACACTGGAAGCTATGAAATATCAATGACAGTGGGAAAACAATGGCATTTATTCTTCCGCTGTGATTTACAATAGAGATGACAGCTGTGGGGGAGGGGACGAATAGGGAGTTTGCGCATGCTTGATGCCGGCTTCTGAGTTGTAGAGAGGAAGAGAGTATGGTGCCATATTCCGGTTCTGTTAGTGAATTAGTTTAAAGATGGTCCAGTAGTTCATGTCACCACAGAAAACTGAGTATTTTTACAAATTTGAATTGGAGGAAAACATCCCAATATTTTGGATTCACAGAAAATTACAATGAAAAAATTATTGCATTTTGCTTTCTAGTCACAGAGCGATGATTAATAACTCTAACCAAGAGCCAAGGTATTTTCATTAGTGGTTACTTAACCAATTTTTGTAATGGATATGCTCCTCCATTGTTTCGTGCCAAAAAAAACTCTCAAACTTTATAAACACAGGAAGATAATTTTAGGGTAAAGTGGTAGATCTAAAATTGCCTTTAAAAAATTACCTTCCTCAAAAATTGCACCTACTTTTTTTACCTGCAAAGGATTGGGTAGCAGCATTCCAAACTGAATGAAGACTTTTCCAATGCATTTGTATTCATTATTTAAAACATACTTAGAAAATTGTGCTGTGTGAGTTTAGCATGCGAGAAAGCAGTTGGTTTTGGTGACTAATTACAAACATGCCCAACTCAGAGTCTCCTTAACTCAACCTTTATTTCTGTGATGGCTCTTAATTTTATCTCTGATCTCATATTACAACATTTGTGTTTAAAAATAAGTAACATTTGTTGTTATTAAATAATGTCATAAGTAGTTTGGGGTTATTGTACAACTTGCCACATCCTACTTTAGAGTTACCTTGCTTTACTCTTGACTTACAAGGAGTCATGTCTGTTTATCTCACACGCTCCAAACTGTCCCTCATCACACCATCTGGACTTGGGTTCTTGATTATTCTAACTGTATGATGAGTGGTATTGCAAGCTGCTCTCATGTGCCATGTCTTTCAGGGACAAACTTTCAGAGGAACATGGAGCCCCCTTCATGGGTTCTGCAGTCCATTCTATATCCATGGTCACAATCAGGTGACTTTTATTTCCCTTATGTTGTGTAGGGTTTTTATTGTTGTTGTTGTTGTTAAGGTTGTTTAGTTGTATATATGTAGGCATTGATTATCCCTGACTTAAAAATGGCATGATTTATAATTTCTCTACTTTAGGATGATATGAAGCTATATACATTCAGTTCTTCGTATTTCAACATTTTCTTTAGCAAGGTTAGGCTGCATGTACTCTAGTAATGCTGCCTTCTCAATGACAATTCATGGATTGCAGGCAGGGACTCTGGAGAGTGCATACAACTATAATCTACAGTGTCATGCACTGTATTCAATGCATTATGTGTATTAAATCCATTTTGACTTATAGTATTAGCAGCTATGAATGTTTTTTTTCAGAGTGAATCCCTTAGAAAATACAGGAGCATCTGTGATAATTTTAGCCATCTGCATCTTAAAATACTTTTGAGATTACTTATTTAACATTATCCATTTCAAGTCACATGTTTACAGTTTAGGAGAAGCCATCTGGAGGTGAAGTTTAATCCAAGAAATGACTAATAAGAGTTTGATTTAGGTTTCCATACAGTTCCAGTTCCTTAGATGATATTTTTAGGATTCTTTGCCCAAATATAACCTGTTTAGGCTTTTCAGCTGTTTTCATCTGATGTATTTTGGTTGGATATATAATAATTATTATTTTAAGTGAACTTTCAGATTTAATTATATATTTAATGCAACTTCATAACAAAAAATCAAGTTAATTACAGGTGGATGTGTCAAAATGTTCCTCTCTGTTCATATTCACCTGCCCCCTCACTCCCAGGGACAACTGTTCGTTCTAGCACCTCATAACTGAATCACCATATAGTCTTTTCTATATTCTTCTCATATTATTGGAGCAGATCCTGTTTTTCTCTGTCTACACCCACGCCCATAGTGATCTCACCCAAGTTCATAATTTTAGATGCCATATGCCAAAAACTTAGAAATATATATACCCAAGCTCAGATTTATCCAAAATTAATCTGTACCCATGTGCTTTTCTTGGCATATACATCGTATTTCTGATAGACATCTCAAATCCACTTGTCCAAAATGAAATTTTGGACTTCACTCACAAACATTTGCTATGCTCAGATTTCACTATTTAAAAGGTCCATCCTTCCATCCAGTTAACTAAGCTCAAATGTCTCAATAAAATTCTTATACTCTCCTCTCCTTTGACATTGTATACCAATTTACCCAGAAATCCTCTTACCTATATATCCAAAGTATATGGAAATTCCCACCAATTTTCAGTAGTTCAAATCTTGTCTCCATGACTTAGGGAGAATTACCAATGACCTAGGTTATTACTTCTGTCCCTTAATGATCAACTTCAAGAGCAGCTTTAGCCACTTAAAATATTCCTCAATAAGGGACTGAGCTACAGGCCAGTGGTAGCATATCTGCCTAGCATACTCCAAGTTGTAGGGTCAACATCTGGTACTGTTAAAAAATTACATTTCTTTCAGTCATTTTTGTTGTTGTTTTAGGCAAATGAAGAAACTCCATTTGTCTCAGCAGGTATGTCAAGAGTCCCAATGATATATACTTCTTCATTTTATTTCTTTTATTTTTTATATTTTGAAATTAATATCTTCACTTTCTTCCTTTCCTCTTTCCAAACATTCCCTTGCACCCCATGCTTTCTTAAATTCAAGTCCTCTATTTATTTAATTGTTGTTCAAGATATGTATATGTGTGTATACATATGTATGTATGTATTTCTAACTATATACAAATACAACAGTTCACACCATATACTTGTTTGTATTTGATTTCAGGACCAAACACATGGCACTGTGGAACAGCTTTGGGGCTATACACTGGGGAAGCCTATTTTTCTCACTCTCTTCATTCCATAGTTGACTGTAGTTCTTGATCTTGTGTTGTGTCCCTGTGAGATTTTCTCCTCATCTATTACCACATTTATTGGTGGCATCACATTTTAGGGCTTTTTTTTTAGGCAGTCATATTGTTAAGACTTCATGAGTATAGCTTCCTTGATGGGGTCATTTTATATTTATTTAAAAAGTATACACCTTATATTTACTTATACATGTTAATAAAAATGGGGGCTGGGAAATCACTTGGTGGTTTAGAGTGCTTGCTGCTCTTTCAGAACATTGTAGATCAGTTCTGGCACCTGTCTCAGGTAGCTTCCATCTGAGTATAATTCCTGCTCCAGGAGATCTAAGACTGCTTCTGGGGCACCTGTGTGCATATGTATGCACACACACACACACACACACACACACAGAGAGAGAGAGAGAGAGAGAGAGAGAGAGAGAGAGAGAGAGAGAGAGAATCCACTCACATATACATACACAAATAATAGAATACTTGCTCAGAAAGCTTAAGAATTTTAGAACTTAGAGATAAAACAATGGCAGCACTAAGTATCTACACATAGTTCATTCTTTTAACAGTATGCTGTAACTTCAGTTGTACCTGAGAATTACAATCTGAGTTTTAACTTATTTCTGCACTTATTTGCCCAGTCATACTGGAAACTGCCTGGGCTGAGTCCACCGGGTCGATCTCAATCCTCAGGGGAGTCTTTGCCTTGGAGGAGATGGAAATGGGGGGTGGGCCGGGGGGTGGGGGGGGCGGGAGGATGGAGAATGGGTGAATCTATGACTGATATGTAAAGTTGAATTATGTTGTAAAATAAAATAAATTATTAAAAAAAACTAAACAGTATAATTAAAAGACTGTTTAAAAAAATGGCAAAACCCAACAAACAACAAGAAGGTGACTGTCTCTTGAAATGCAATGACAAATGTTTTCTTGTTTTCACACACACATGCACACATGTCTGTATATACTTGGGCAACCCCACCGCAGACACACATGCATACATATCAAAAACCATTCTTTAAAAAAAATCACACCAATGAAGAATATGCCTTTAAATTGTACCTGTTTAAAAAATGTAACCTATAGGTTGAAAGGATAATGTATAGCATTTATGTAAATGCTACCTTCATGGCTTTGTCAAGACATGTTGCTATTACTGTTTCATTATTAACTAAGCAGTGAATCACCCCTTTAATGAACCTTCAATCATGGAATCAGAGTTCACTTATACTCTATGAGTACAAGGGTTTTAATTTTAGAATGATATACACAAAGGAGGCGAGCTGTGAGTTGGAGCTTTGCAAATGAGAGGGTAGAAGTTGAAGACAGAAGAGTGAATAGAACTAGCTACTTCATTTGCTGTCTCAAGGTCTAGTGACAAGGAACAAAGATGACAAGGCTTTCTAGGAATCCAAGCATGTGTAGTCGTGTGGAGGAGCACGAACAGCTGCTCATCCTGAGTTTTACAAGAAGCCATTCCTCTACGGAGCAGCAGTCTCTGTCTAGGTGTGTATCTGTCATCAGAACATAAAGTGGACCAGACAGTACACACGCAGTAGAAGGATGAACTGTCTCTATCCCTCCACTTCTGTTACCGTCCATCAAACACCACTCAGCAACGATCTGTGAAAAGAATTGATGCTCCTTTACTTCTGGATAAAAACACACATGCACGGCACACACACACACACACACACACACACACACACACACACACACACACACACATACACGCACACACACAAGCACTCACTGTGGCCACTTCTCATGAGCATTAATTTACAAAAGCAAAGGAAAACAAATAAAAAACGCCCTTTCAACATGCTCCCAGCTTGATAATATTGACAAAGCACAGTCAACAGGTTTGTTTCTTATAGTACCACCCAAACACACCTAATCAGTCTGCTTAACTTCTACATATAAGGAATAGCAATATTGAGTTTACACCTACCATGATACTTCCATGATTATACAAACATGTAGTTTCTGCATGCATTTAAGAGATTATCTTGCTTTGTCATGTAGTCTAGTGTACCCCAACAATAAAGAAAACCCATTTCTAATAAAATAGTAAAGACTATTTATCCAGTTGTTTACTGAAAAGGGTGGTGTATTTTTTTTCAATTCTTTAACAGCATAGATTATGTACCTAAAATATCAAACACGTAATTATGACATATTTGAGCAGTACAAATGTATTTACCTGGTAAATGACAATAGTTTGAACAAGTATTATGCTTTTAATTTGATTTTTATTATTTAACACTAGTCATTGTATATTAAATTTGAGGGTTTATGATTATGTTTTTGCCTTTAGACTTCTTTTAGCAAAGTGTTATTCGTGGTTTAACATACACCAAATCCTGTTTTAAGCACTATACATGTAATTATGGAAAAAGCCAAAACTGTATCTAGATAGAAGTTTTTATTATAATCAGTTTTAATCATTAAACCTTATATTATATTAAATTATAGTTGTACTCAAGCTAACAAGCTCAAATAATAATTTAAGGAAACTGATATGGGCAGTTATTCTGAATTAGTCTAGTTTCCCAATGCTTATTGGCTTATTAGTTAGACTTTTTTGAGGTAGGGTAGCCTTATTGATTACCTTATTAGTAACTTTATCAGTTACTTGCTTACCTTCATTTTTCAGAACATTCTACAATAGTATGGTAGTGGTTTCATATGAGATCAAACGGGTTGTTTACTATTTCTGTGAATAATTTGTCAAACACAGAATTTTATTATTGAATGTATTTGTGTATCAAAGTAGAATGTCCATTTAAATCAAAACTATCCCTTTACATAAATGGATCAGAGGTTATAAAGAAGTTTTTTTTTTTTCAAGTTTCTCTGTGCCACTTTATATTCTCTTTTTAGGTTAGGTATCTATTTCTAACCCACTTCTTTCAAATGGCATTATATCCTTCTAATAAAGGAAGGTCATACCATGTATCTGTTACCCATGCACTGGTGGTGTTGAATAGTAGCTCACCCACTCTTTCTAGGGAGAAAGTGGGGGAGCCCACAGAGGTTTCCTAGTAAGATCTGAGCTTTCTTTACATAGAAGGGCTGCATATGGGGATGGCTTGATCACATGCCTGGTTACCAGGTGTTTGGAAGAGTCTGCACTTGGCTGTGCTAAGGGGAGGTCTTTTGCTCCACCCCTTGGCATTCATTCCTTTAAAAGAGACAGAAGGAGCCAGTGGATTAGGATCCAGGCCTTCCTGAGGCTATCCTGTGTTTCTATCTGTCTCTCTCTCTCTCCCCTCTATATTTCTATCTAAATCTCTTATCCCTCACTCTTCAAGAGTACCCTGGGAGAAAAGGTGGGGTGGTTCTCCCACAACAAAGGAAAATACAACTATAGGTAATGTTTTAGTTAGTTGATTTTTGTCATATTCCTGAGAGAAAACACCATGATCAAAGAAACTTTTAAAAGAAAACGTTTAAATCCGGGTACACAGTTTCAGAGGGCTAGAGTCCATGACCATCATGGTAGGGTACATCACAGAGGCAGGCAGGTATATATATATATATATATATATATATATATATATATATATATATATATTGCTGGAGTAGTACCTGAGAGTTCACATCTGATCCAAAATCAAAAGGCAGAGAAAGACATCTCCAGAGTGCAGGGGATGGCTTGGGGCTTTGAAACCTCAAGACTTTCCCCCAGTGATGTACTACCTTCAACAAGGCTATGACTCCTAATTATACCAAAACATTTCAACCAACTAGGGACCAAGTATTAAAAATAAATTAGCCTAGGACGGCCATTGTCGTTCAAACCACCACAGCCTCTGATTCAGTTTTCCAAGTAAAATTTGATCCACAACACAATAATTTCCATGTAATGAAAGTTCATTTCTGGCCTCCAGATTTGAGTTATCCTTTCAATAGTCATGCAGATCAGCAAAAATGAAGCAATAATAGGGATATCAGTAAGGGCAAATTTCAGAAGGTTTGTCCAGGTTCACAATTGATTTTGTATAAGGGAGTATACTGGCTTGTTTTATGTCAGCTGAACAGGAGCCTCAATTGAGAAAATGCCTTCTTCATAAGATCTGGTTGTATTTCCTAATTAGTGATCAATGGAGTAGGCTCTAGACCATTGTGGGCAGTGCCATCCCTGGACTAGTGGTCCTGTGTTATATAAGCATACTGAGTAAGCCATGTGAAGCAGACAGTAAGCAGGACCCCTCCATGCCATCTGAGTCAGCTCCTGTCTCCAGATCCCAGCCTTGTTTGAGTCCCTGCCCTGGATTTTTTCATTGATAGATCATAATGTGAAAGTATAGTATGACTAAACCCTTTCCTCCCCAACTTGCTTTTGGTTATAGTGTTCTATTGCAGCAATAGAAATCCTAAATGAGACCGTGGGAGAAAATTAGGGCAAAGAAAAAATTGGGTTAATGATTTGTTAATGGAGGCACTGGTACTAAACCAAAATACCCTCAACTCTGGCTTGGAAGAAACAACATAATGGCAAGGAAAACCATTCCAATTCCAGAGGGATAATAAAGACACAGAAGAATCAGGAGCCGTCTCATCTCCTTGATAACATAACTAACTATTCCTCTTTATCCAGCCACATTCAAACAATATGCATGAATTTGTTTTTATGCTAACATGAGGAAGTAGATGATAAACTACTAAAGAAAATACAATGTTTTTATAGTTCTTTCTTATCTGTAATTTCTTTGTGCAGAATATTAAAGTTTCTTCTGGTTTATAAGGCCATTACTCATTTGATTATTTCTTTTTCAGTTTGTTGTGGCTGTTTTCCAAATTAAGAAGCCGTAGAAACTGCAGAGTTTTGTACCCAAAGAAGCCAAATCTCCATATACTGTGTGCAAAGAGAACATTCATAAGAACATACATACATAAATAAAGGTGGTGGCACACACCTTTAATCCCAGCACTCAGGAGGCAGAGGCAGGGAGATCTCTGTGAGTTCAAGGCCATCCTGGTCTACAAAGTGAGATCCAGAACAGGCACCAAAAATTACACAGAGAAACCCTGTCTCAAACAAACAAACAAACAAACAAACAAACAAACAAAAACAAAAAAGAGCATAGATATAGTGGTAATGACATAAATTCACACCACACATGCTGAAAGTTTATATGTAACTACATGGCTAACAAATTATTTCATGAGAAATATCCCTGGTCTCTTCTCAATAGCATGTATTGCAAAATAGAAACAGAGATGTATTAAATATAGTATACAACTTTATTTTATGATATTCTACATGCATTTTCATTTTTCTAAAAGTCTCTTTAAATTCTTTCCCTCTAACATGCCATTTAAACTTACACTTCTCTCCTCAAACACCATCTGTCCTCTTCACCTTCTTTGTGCATTGTAAATCTAGACTTTCTCTGTTCCTCCCCATCCCACAGCTGCTTCCAAATAACCACACAGAGGCTAATATTATTTATAAATATTTGGCCATTAGCTCAGGCTTGTTACTAACTAACTCTTACATTTAAATTAACTCATAATTCTTGTCTGTGTTTAGCCACGTGGATCATGACTTGTTACCTCATTTTCTACACACCCTGCTTGCTCAATGGCTGGCTGGTGTCTCTTGACTCTGCCCTTCCTCTTCCCAGCATTCTCAGTTTGGCTTTCTTGCGTAACTTCCTGCCCAGCTACTGGCTTGTCAGCTTTTTATTAACCAAATGAAAGTAATACATATTCATAGTGTAGAAAAGTATTATTCCACAGCAGTGCATTCTGGCTTCTACACACACACACACACACACACACACACACACACACACACAATCTCTCTGCTTCCCTCCCACATCCCCTCACTCTTCCTCCTTCCCTCCACTCTCCTTTCTACCCTTCATTTGTCTCTCCCTCCTCTCTACATTTGTCTTCCTTTTACTCCCTCCCCTTCTCCATTCTTTGCTTTCCTCTCTGATATCAAAAGTCATGCTGAATGACCCCATCATAAAATTACACTGCCAAAATGTTAACAATCAGAATAGTACCATTTGCTAGAAATATCTGTTATTTTATGTACTTTAAACTGTTCTTTATTAGTGAGTTTTTAAACTACCAGTAATAGATTAGTTAGATACTAACATATTTGGTTACCTAAGTTCATAATTTCCACCAAATAGTTACAGCCTGATTTATTCAAAGTCATGTTGAATGTTTTCCTTATTTGCTATTAAAACAATTAGGGATTGAAAAAGGATATTTTAAGATACACTAGTTTTAAAATCATAGAGAAACAGTATAATGTTTTTATGATAAGTGAGTTTATTATAATAATTGTACTTAGTACCTTCATATCTTGGAAATATTTTCATTGGTGTTGAGGTCAAATTAATTAAAATTGAATTTATTTTTTTAAAAATATTCCCTTGAGGCAAGGGGAGGGGCTTGGAACTGCCTGAACTGAATGTATCAGGCTCTACTGACTCCCTTTGGGAGGCCTTACCTTGTTGTAGGAGGGAATAGGTGGTGGGCTGGGGGTGAGGCTGGGGGGAGCAGGAGGAGGGAAAAGGGGGATCTGTGATTGGTATGTAAAATGAATAAAAAATTTCTTAATAATAAAAAAGCAGAAAAAATACCCCATCATTTCTATTCGTTATAATTATACTTAATTACTAAATTTTGTTTGTTTTCATATTGTGAACTCTGATGTTTAGCACCTTGGATTTCAAATATTAGCTCTCAACAAAAACTCTTGAACTCAGTCCCTATCTCCCTTCAATGTCCTCATAGAAACATTATCAATACTGATCACTCACTTGATCTAAAATGAAAGGAAATGCAACTAGGAAATGCAACTAATGAAGTGAAGAGTTTTACCATTAGAGAATGTAATAGTTCAACATGATTCTATTGTGTTCAGCAGTTGAAGGTCAAGGATTATTAACTAAAACACCTGATAGACATGCTGTCCAGCATCCTCACGGGGAACTAGGGAGTGTAGAGTAAATGGAGGGTCATGTCCTTCAATTCAAATCAGGCTAATGAGGACAACTGCAGATTTCCTGTAATGAGTAACTATGCTTCCTGGATGTTTTCTGATGCTTCACTTTCCTTACAAAAAGGACCATGTGTGTTTTATCAAAGAATTAGAAAAGTGAAGATAGAACATTAGTACATAATGGATCTTGATTTAATAAAATATCATTAGAACATCATACATTATAATTATCGACAACCTTACAAAAAAGTAGCCCTATCAAAAGCAGCTGTGAGGGGCTTGAGGGAGGTAAGAGAGAAAAGAAAGTGTTGTGAATCTATTTCAATTAAAAAACATTTTAAAGAGAAAAACAAAACAAAATAAAGACTCAGACAGGGGCAGGGGGGTTGCCTCAGTGGTTAAGACCAGTTGCTGCTCATACTGAGGAAGAAGTTGCAGTTTCCAGCACTCACAAGGCACCTTAAAACCATCTTTGTCTCCAGGTTTAGAGAATCTGCTCCACTTCTAGCCACCACAGGTACCAGGCAAGCAGGCAGCGCAATTACACGTGCAGCTAGACTCAAATACATAAAATAAAAATTAACCTGTAAATGACAAGCAGTTCTTTATTTAAAAATACCATTATCTCCAAATCAACTGTATCATTTTTGACTTTATAAATCATTAATAATCAAATAAAATATTAAGCTGTTTCCTTTATAATAGTGCACATGGTGTTCATATAAACTCCATAAAAACTTATTATAATGGTATAGTACAATATGGCCTTGAAACCCACAATTAACTGTAATGTACAATTGAAACAATTTTAATCAATTTAAAACAATATTTGATAAGTAAGGCACTCTGAAGGTCGTGTTTGTGGCAGGCAGTGTTCTGTGAAGAGATTGTGATGGGTGATATTTCAGTATCAATTTGAGTTTTCTCTATTCAACATTCTCATAGTACAGAGCTATCTCAGAGATGTAGGCAGTATCCTGAAAATCTTCATGTAGTCATGCCATGAAATATACCTTTTGGTTCAGATTTTATCTGAAGCTAAAACAAACTATATCTTGTTTGGGTGTATTTGAAAAAATGTTCTCTATGATGAAGAGTGAAAATAAGCGTGCGTGCGTGCACACACACACACACACGCACACACACACACACACATACACACACACACACAAACACAAACATACACACATACACACACAAAGAAAGAAACTTTAAATTGATTACTGGACATAGAGAGGCTACATGTCAGGCAGACTTTCAATGGAAAAATGTGGAAACATGTTCTTCCTGCACCAAGGCTGCGCAAAGTGTCTCACCATAGGCACTAGGCTCCAAAAAGCCACCTCATGCACTAGGAACAGGTCCCGGTTCCACGGCCTGGGGGCTCCCTAAACAGTTCAAGCTAAACAACTGTCTCACTTATTTAAAGGACATAGTCCAGTACCATGGGGGCTCCTTAGCTATTGGTCCACAGTTCATGCATTTCTGCTAGTTTGGCTAGTTGTCTCTGTACTTTTTCCAGTCATGGTCTCGATATCCCTTGCTCATAAAATCCCACCTCTCTCGTCGATTGGACTCCTGGAGCTCTGCCTGGGACCCGGATGTGGATCTCTGCAACTGCTTCCATCAGTCACTGGATGAGGGTTCTATGATGACAATTAGGGTATTCAGCTATCCAATCACCAGAGCAGGTCAGCTCAGGCATCCTCTCAACCATTGCCAGTAGTCTATGGTGGAGTCATCTTTGTGGATTCCTGGGAACCTCCCTAGCACTCTGCTTCTCCCTATTCCCATGGTGCTTTCATTTATCATGGTATCTCTTTCCTTGTTCTCCCACTCTGTTCCTGATCCTGCTCGAACCTCCAGCTCCCCTAAGCTCTCATTCCCCCGTCCTTTATCAGCCTAGAGCATCAATTTTTAAATCTCCACAATGTCTTATCTTCTTTCCTCATATTGATAATTAATATCCTACATTTACAATATGAAAAACTGAACTTTCAAATGTAGTCAGCTGTTTGAAAGCCATTGTTTTTTTTTTTTTTAAACTCAGCATGATATGCTACTGGACACTTATATCTCTGTCAGTGTCCCACTAATTTTGACTCTAGCAAATCACTCACTATCTCATCAACACACTTTTTAAAAATATGTGATTATTCATTTATTTGTCAGCATAGACCCCAGGTATTTTTCTTGACTTGCTCATTAACTTTATTAATACATTCATTTAAATTTTATCTTATTATAATTTAGCCTGATCATTCTATCACCCCATCTAAAGTTGCAAGTTAAACTCACCTTTACTAAATCTCTCAAAGACATTGTTTGATGCACTTGGTTTGTGTCTTTGCTCCTTGTTCCTCTCCCCCTCAATCTCTCTTCCCATAAGGACAAAGCCACTTTTTGTTCATTTATGTATTTAGTCATCCATGTCCACAACTGCAGATAGCTCCTAATAAACATTAACAATGAGTGAATAAAGAACTAACTGATCATGTCAGTGAATGTGTGTTTCTGCAGGTATCATTATCACTTTGCGGATTCTTCTTCTCCTCAGTGCATTCAGATAATAGATCAATAGCTCCAAAGAATACTAAAATTTTATTTCTGTACTCGGACTCTCCATATCTTTAAGAATACTGCTTCATCACAAGCTTTTTAAAGCTTTTAATAATGTAACCCCAATTGTATTTGGTTGGGAAGTTTTATATATACTTTTATATCCTTTAACTTTTATTTTAACAAAATGGCTGTGCATGAGGTAAACTGTACTCATGATGTTGTAGTTTTTAAAGTCTGAGTAACAATCTTTAGTTGTAAAGCTGATATATTTTCACTTTTTGCAAACTTCTTTTATGACACTTACCTGTTACAATTTTATTTTTTCTTTACCTTCTTGTCTTGCATACATTTGACTACTTTTAAATATCTTTTACTATCAGGCTAAATAAAAATCACCAAATTATGGGGGAGACAGAACACAAACTGGACATATCTTTTCACCAAATGCATCTTCCATTACTGGGATTGGGTTACATCTAATTAAGTTGTTGACCAAAGTGGTCCTATGGGAATCTTCAAAGAAGATTCCTCAAAGGACAATCCTCAAAGAAACAAAGGCTCTTGATGAGACTATAATTTGTCTCCACAACTGACATCAAGGACCCATTGTTGAAGAAAAGATCTAGACACCTCTTTGAATATGGAGATGTCAAGCTGGTGCCTACAAAGAACTGTTAGCACTACATTTATTGTCATTGGTATAGGAAGGTGCTCTGCATACAACCAAAAGAGAAAAGTAAACACAAAGATAGTCACAAACCCTTTGGTCTACAACAGTGTCCTTCCTGCAAGATATGCTAGATAATTTTAGCCCAAAGTTTGTGGGAGTAAACAACCAATATCTGATTTGACTTAAGACACACTCCACAAGATGGATCCAATACTCAACACTGAGACCAAGAACCAGAGACTGGATAGCTTGGGAACCTAGGGTAAAACCAAATACTATTGTTCTACTAAAGGTATAAAGTAATAAAAATGACTCCTAATGACATTCTGCTATACTTATAGATCAATGCCTTGCTTGGGCCATCACCAGAGATGCTTCCTCCAGCAGCAGATGGCAACAAATACAGAGACCCACACCAGTTTAAATTGTGAATGGGCCAACTGGAGTAGTGGACCCAGCAGCCATTTCTTCTTTGCATTTTACTAGTTGTGGTACTCTGTGATGGTCTCCATCTATGGCAAAAAGAAGGTTCTTTGATAGGGCTGAGCATACACCTAACTGTTTGTATAAGAATTCATTTTTAGAACACGTAGAAATTGCAGTACTATTTAGCAGGAATCTTAAAGAGTCTTATTAATAAAATCAAACCTGTGGCCAGTTATTGGGGTGAATGCTGGAAGGTCAGAGAAGCAGAACAAGCCACAGCTAACCTCACCTGGCCAACTTCTCAGCTGGTCTTGTTTCCTCAGACTGGGAGCTTCTGTGCCCTCATCCCAATCGCTTTCAGCTGAACTGCTGATAGAAAGCCTGAAGCTTAACCAGCTAAAAGCTTCTAGTTTCTGGTCCTCATGCCTTATATACCATTCTGCTTTCTACCACCACTCCCTAGGATTAAAGGCTTGCTTTCTGGGATTAA
Source organism: Peromyscus aztecus (assembly GCA_902168405.1). Lineage (NCBI taxonomy): Eukaryota > Metazoa > Chordata > Mammalia > Rodentia > Cricetidae > Peromyscus > Peromyscus aztecus. The sequence continues at coordinate 27,616 of CABHPQ010000160.1, forward strand.
AGGCATGAGTCACCATGCTTGCCTGTATCCTTGAACGCATGGATTTCTGCCTCTGGAATGCTAGGATTAAAGGCATGTGCTACCACTGCCTATCCTAAGTATCTAGTGACTTTTCTGTTCTCTGACCCCAGGTAAGTTTATTAGGGTACACAATATTTTGGGGAACTCAATACCACCACAGTACTATGTTTTCCTCTAGGGACCTAGACCTCTCCAGCCATTGGTAGTTCTTAAATATATAGCACAGACATTAATTTCTTCTTATTGAGATGGTCTTAAGTCTAATTAAACAGTTATTCATTTCTCCCAAGACCCAAGATAAAAGCACCACTTGAACCACTGGAAAATTTTACCAGTCTGGTCATTTTTGTGGTGTATAAGCTTTGTGGTTAAGTAGGACTATGATTGCATTTTTCCCTTGACATCTTGGGTATCACCTTCCAAAATAATGAAAAGTAGTCATCAAAGACAAGGTATCCAGTTCAATTTCATCCTGATTTCTTCAAGTCTTTTGTCAAAAGCATGTAATAGTTTTAACAATTGGTCACATTATAATGTTCTGGGAAGCTTTATTTGTTAGAGCACAAACACAATATCACCACATTTCCCATTTTTTGTCTAAAATAAAAAAGAAGGTTATAACTAATATATGAAAAACTATATACAATAAGTACAAAAATGATGTGTGCTGTACATATATATGGCCAATAAATACATCCACTATGTCTAGTCCATTAACAATTGACAAATTCAGAGAAAATACTCCATATCTATCCTATCTTGGTGAGTCCAAAAGGTTGTACCTAATTCACTTTCTATTCTGACTTATGTTAAGAAAACCTTCTTTTAATATCTTTTAATCAAGGGGAATAACACAACCTATATTTTTTTTTGCAGAGTTTTTTGGAATCCCGATGAAAAATTAAAAGACTATTGAAATTAAAAGACTATTGAAGGAGAGCATTATTATCTTATGCATCATAACTATATTTAAACTATGTATATATACATACTAGGTATTTTAAGTAATCTTATGTTTCTTGGTGGCTCTTTCTAGCATCCTTAGTGTTACTTATCTTTCTTTGCTCTCTATTCCTGTGTGTTACTCGCTCTCCCCGTTCCCCATTTAACCCTTCCTCCATTTTCTCTTTCCCTACTGTTTCATAGAACCTATCTTGAATTTGCCCAATTTCCTATGATATAACCTCTGTAGATGTTAAGCAGGGTCAATGCTAGTTGGTATTTAGAAGGGAGAAATTCTTTATTCTAGACTTGATTATCATCGTCATGCTATACATTTTCTTTAAATATTTCCCTATTTTCTCCAATCCAATTATTTTTTTGTGAAGTTTTAATCAATTTTTCCACCTGGACATTCTTCTTTAATCTTAATCACATTATAGAGAATTTCACTCAGCAATGTTTCTCAGTGTCACACTCAGTTCCACTTACTGTGAGGCAATAGTCCTAAAATGATAATTGTCCCTTAGCGCATTGAAAATTATTTGCATTTTCTCATTTCTCTCTACTGAGAATCATTAGGTTTTTATTCAAAAATGTTATAACTGTTTAATTAACCATTCTTTAAGTTTGAAATATACATTCATGTATACATGTTTTTACATATTTTAATTGTCTTAACTCAGCACCAAATCCTAAAACTCTCTTCACTGACAGACCTCAAATGCTGGGGTGGTTTCCAGTTTGGCTTTATGTGGAATTACTAACAGACTTGTCATGTTAGGCAAACTGCTTCACTTAAAAATTTTACCATGAAAATAAAACACACTCTTTTTTTCTTGGCTTCCTTCCTTTCTTTCTTGTATGTTTTAAACATTATACATATAATGTAGTTTGTCATTTATGATTTATCATATGTCTTTTGTTTAATCTAGCTAATGTCAATGGACATGTGATATTTCTCTGTGAACTCATATATCATAAATAGTAAATGTAGGAAATTACTGAAGATTATGTTGTGCAAGCCTTTCTCCAGGGAGAAACTGTCGTTCTTTTATTGGGGTCCAAAAGGAAATTTTGAACTCAAACATTTTAAATAATTTATCATTACTATGCATTTTGCACTGTCCACTTTATTAAATATGTGAAAGGTACTTTCAGTTGCCCATTTCCAAGGGACATTTTTAAACAATCCACTCTCAAAAACGCATCTGCATCCCTGTCCAAGGCATTCTCTTGGGAAAAGCCACTTTTAGCACTTGCTCCTTTTAATGTATTACCGTACAATGTCAGCTGCCTGTTCACCTTCTTCAGAGCACTGTTATGTGAGTGTCTGACTTCAGGCTGGTACTCTACCTGGTTATCGGTACTCAGTAACTTTTTCAATTTATGGATAGATTTCAAAACATTTAATGAAACATTAAGGCTTTCCATTAAGTGTCCCAATCAGGGTTCTTAGACTTCCATAATGCTAGAAAAGGCTGATAAATAATTACACTGGAACCAATATTTTTGCTCCGTAAGTATATATGCTTTTTTCTCTAAGTGACAAAATACATATTTGCTAATGAAAAGAAATTATTAGCAATGGGTTAGCTCTTTGAAGCAATCATGGGATTATGTCTCTGACTAAAGTCGTAGAACAAGCAATATGAAGGCAATTTAAGACCTCGCTAATTTATTGCCTGTTTTATAATTTCTTATGGCAGAAGATAAGTATCTCTAATTGGCCAAATTTAATTGAAAATTTCCCAAACATTATAATAACTAAAATTTAAAAATTAAATTGACATATGATATACTTAATAATTGTTTTCTGTATTTTCATTTTAAAGTATATATCTTGTTACTGCTTTCATCATACCAACACCCTAAGGAGTAAGTCTTATCTGTTATACTCATCAGCTTCTAACACACACACACACACACACACACACACACACACACACACACCACATAAACACATAAACAATACACCACATCATATAAACAAAATCTGACAATTAGCCATGCTCTTTCAATAATGAAAGATTTTTTTAAGATTTCTTTTTTTATTAGAATTAAATATTTATTGAATGATAATAAATATCACTGGCAGGACATTCTGCCAGTAAATCACAATTAACTCACTCAAAGTTATCAACACCTACAGGGGGAAAATGGCAGCTATATTGTTTGTTTTCATTTTAATTGTTATAACAGTCAAAATTCAGAATTAGAGGGATGGCTCTGCTTATTTTCTAAAAGCCCACAGAAGTGAGTGAAAATATCCAAGGGGCTAATTTCAGACAACATGAGGCAAAGATTAAGTGCTAAAAATAAAAAAAAATAAAACTTTTAGCATACTTACTAAACTATGAAGAATTCTCTGGGAGCAAATCTGATAAATTGGTCTACAATTCATTAATGAATGGAGGACATGTATTTCCTTAGATATGAGCAAACATGGATTGAATGACAGTGAATTAATGCTAATCACAGCAGTCTCAATGAAAGATGTCAAGTGCACACACATAAACAGTGTGAAAACCATTTGATGAGAAATATATAAATGAAATTTGCAGTGAAATTGACTATGGACATATTATAATTAGGAAAAGATGCCTGGTTTTAATGTTGAAGTATGTTGAGTAGCTTCCTTTATAGTATATACTTAAAGCCTCACTTACTAGGCCATCATATTTCATCTAATTGAAGGAGGCAAACTGGTATTTGCAAAAGGCCTTTTATTCTAGTCTGCCACCTGATATTTACAAAACATTTGTGAAAATATTCCATGGCTTTGCTGCAGCTAGATTTTTATGTTCTAATTTTAAGAATGACCTACATATTACACAACTCCTGTATTTCTCATTCTTTAGTACTTATTGTTTCCTACATTCTACAAAAGCTATGTCAGGGTCTACTTGGAGCATGACGACCAGCCTGTGTTCAACTGAAGGTGGACAATCCTAAAATTCAAGAATATCAAATACATGCTTCAATTTCTTCTATGTGTAAGATAAGCTCAGCAGCAGAGGTTTGCCCATTTTTTGGATGAATGCATGATAAATTCTACTTAGAAGGATCTTAGAGGGATCCTGTTAATTATACTTATTAAATCATACAACTTTAATGTGAATAAGAATTTACTGCATGTTGCTTCCTGGTTAGTGTCAGAATTAAATTAAGAAGTTAGCAATAAACTGAATATAGAATCATGCAAAGGTTTATGTTCTAAAAATGTTAAAATTGAGTTTTTATTAAAATGACTTAAAGAATCACATATGAACTTTAACCTAAATAGTTTCAGGAATAAATATGCTAAATATTGTCTTATATAGTGTAAATCCTAAAATCAAATATTAGAATACTGACCTCTAATGCAGGTAGATTTGTATTTTGTTTCTATAAATATAAATGACTAAACTTCAAACAGTTATGTCAATTTTGATATTTATATTAATAGTTCAATTGAATGATAAGTAATAAATCAATGTACATTCTTATAATTTGACAAATTTTCAGCATTTTGTTTTTCAAGGAGTAAATCTTTAGCTGAATAATATAATCAATTATGTAATGAAAGAATATATGCAATATGTTTCTAATTTAAATAAACTAGTTTGAGAATCTTCCCCGGAATTATGGGAACAATGACAGCATTGTCTTTGTGAACAGAAGACCCTAGGACAATACAGTTTAAATTAGATAAAAGTGAGATGTTAAATTTCAAAAAAGGAAATCTTTTCTTACAACTACTGTTGTAAAGTTGGAATAGAACATGACTAAAGTTGTTATTCAAGCATTCTCATCAGAGATATTTATGTTTTATTCTTATATATGTGAATAAAAACACAGAGACCAGTCCTAGTCCAGTCCTACTGGACTAGGCCCTCTGCATGGCGAGATAAGTTGTATAGCTTGATCTGCTTGGGGGGCCCCCTGGCGGTAGGATCAGAATCCATCCCTGGTGCATGAGTGGGCTTTATGGAGCCCACTACCTATGATGGGACAGCTAGTGTAGCCTTGAGGCAGGGGAAGGACTTGGACTGGCCTCTACTGGATGTGCCTCCCCATGGGAGGACTTGGTTTCTTCTGGGTGGGAGAGGGGGCAGGGTTGGGAATGTGGAGGCTGGGTGGGAGGCAGGAAGAGGGAAGAGGGGGATCTTTGATTAGTGTGTAAAATGAATGAAAACATTTTCTTAACAAAAAAAAACCCACAGAGACATGATTGTCTTATGTTTTATTAGCTAATCTAACAGAAAAAAAAAAACTCTACCCAAATATAAGTGAATTGACTAATTTTGATTCAGTACTAGTATACCTAACTCTAGTTAAAGTGTGGGTTGTTTGGAGTCCAAGAATTCAAGCTAATGATGATTCTGATAGAAGCAGATTTGCTAAGAGTCTTTTGTTTGTTGTTTTAGATCCTATTTAATCAATTTTTTAAACATGAGTTGAAGATGAATACATTAATTCACCTGTTTTGCATGGCAGTAAGTAAATGTCTCTACTCAATAGTAGCTATATTGGCTTAATCATGCAAGGAAAGTGGATCTTTTCCTCTGTGATTCATGTCAAGTCTGACAAATTGATCTCTCATGGACTCCTTGCTAAAATACTCCCATTTGCCTTTTCAATCTCACTGATTCGGCAAGATCTGCACATCAATACATTTAGTTCTTGTGAGAACTGTAATAAAAAAAATCTCAAAACCTGGAAAAATGAAACTGAAAGTAGGATGAGAAATCTTTAGTTTGAATCCTGTCAAGGCTGCTTTCTTGGGAGAGTAGACTGACTTCCTCATGCCTCAATTTCACTGTCTCCTAATTGGGAATAATCTTTGTGAAGAAATAAAATAAATTTTAATTCTGATTTCTTAACCATAAGTAAACTTTCAAATACTACCTGGCAAAATAAAACAAAAAGTGAAGTTTACCTTCTGAAGGTTGACTCTACAGATAAAGCTGATTTTATTCCACGTGAATGACTTCAGGGATGTTCTGTCTTAAACGCTGAACTTCTTAGGTGTAAAATTGGAAGTGTCCTCCCTGCTGTAAGCGCTGACTACATAGACTCTCTCCCCCAGCTTTTAGCATCCATTTATATTTTTCCCTGAACTTAGAATCCAGTTCATTTCTAACACTATAAAATGCCTGCTCTCTTTTTCTTTCAGTTAGCAGCTTGCTCACTTGCTCTTCTGCTAGAGACCCCACCCCCATCGAATATCTCATGCATTCTCTTCTTACTAAACTAACTTGCTCCCCTAACTTTCATCATTCTTAATTTAAATCACTTTCTGCAATTCTTGTCTCATATTCCTACTAGAGTTGCATAAAGAGAGGGACTTCATAATCATAGTCAAGGTCATTGTTCCATCTCTAGCTCATGTGCTGAGGCGTCTCAGATGATGGAAATTCTAGTATGATAGAATGCCAGTAGGGAAGAAAGAATTTATGTCTCTATACTCATTTTCTACTGCACTGAAGACTGTCTTGTTCATAGACCACTTCACTTGACTTGAGTTATGCTTTGACCCATTCTTTCTAGACCAAGAGTTGTCGATTATAGTTACAAGTGTTTGGGCAGATTACTGATATGGCTTTCCTTTTCTTATTCTTATGCAAAATCAAAGCCTATTCTCTCTGCAAGGAATACTGGGAATGCTCTTAATAGTTTTTGACGGTCTTGACACTTCTAATATTTCCTTTCTCTAGCATTTCGTTTTCCATCTTAAAGTCACCTGGCAGGATATCACGTACAATTTGTAAACATTTTATGTTATTTATCGTTACAAATAAAAGCTCCACTTTTTCAGTACCTTTCATGCATACATGCCCTAGTTAATTGTTGTGTACTTCAATTATCTATTAATTCTTGTGGCAATTATGTTCTAAAATTAGACATATATATATATATATATTTGGTTTTTTTGAGACAGGGTTTCTCTGTGTAGCTTTGTGCCTCTCCTGGAACTCACTTGGTAGCCCAGGCTGGCCTCGAACTCACAGAGATCCACCTGCCTCTGCCTCCCGAGTGCTGGGATTAAAGGCGTATGCCACCACCGCCCGGCAAGACATATGTATTAAGACATTATTCTATTTCTTCAGTTATACGAAGTGAAGAAAAAACTTCCAAGTCCATGAATGGTTATTTTTTGAAAATACAATGATAAACACAGCCAACCAAGTAATGGCTAAACATAATCGTGCTCCCAGACTCAACTGATACCTCTATACTACAACTTCCAGACCTAAGGCTGAGGAAAATTTCACTAGAGGAGACTTGGAAATATTGTAAAAGCCAAGGGCTCAGGATGACTACTGCTAGATATCTTCTAGACATGGCAGGAAAGCTACACCCAAGATGGCTCAGCAGAGTGGTTACCTAAACAAGCCCTGCGTGATAACACCACCAGCTGATATGCCTATGTGAAGAAGAGAAATTTCACAAGGCCCCCTTCCTTAGATGATGACACAGAAACAATCAAATATGCTGAGAGAAGGAACATCCATTTTCTTCAGGGTCAAGCCCCTGGCACGTTATCCTGTCCCAAGTAATCAGACCCAAACATATGCCCACATTAGCAACATTTATATACATAATTTAATGTAAGTAGCAATAATAAAGAAATAGAGGTTATTAATTTGAAAGGGAATGACGAGGAGACATGGGAGAAGCTAGGCCTGCAGTAATTATAGAAATACAGTACTGTAATAAAATATTCAAAAATTTAGAAAATATATTTAGAATGGCTTTAAGCAAAGCATCTTATAAACGTTCATTAATGTTTTAAAATTTTGTCACAGTTATACTGCATTGCTCGTCACACAATTAAATCTGCTGTGACACCACTACTGTCACTGTACTTTACCATGTAGGTTAACACTATTTCCAAATGTTTTGGAATCAAGAGCTTTTGTCAAATTTGAGTTGAAGACCATTTAAAATCTTATACACATCTCTTTTTAGTAGACCATGAAATCTTTTTCTCTCAATTCCAGTATTCTGTCTGAATCCTCCTCTGAATGTATAAAGAGATTTGGCTCTTGCATCACGGTCCTCTTCCCTATAACTATTCCAGTTCCCAGCGAGACAAGGTCAAGCGATCTTGATGTACTTCCCCTTGATGGTAGCAATCATCTCTCTACCACATGCTCATGATCTGTTAATCTCCTCAGCTAAAGGTTTGCTCTATTTCATTCAACTACCTCTACACACATCATCCTCTGAGGAGTCAACCTCACCACTGCAGTCCCTTGTAAAAAATGTCACGTAAACCACATCATTTGTGTATAATTTTTAGTCAGTTCAGATATTTTCTCCTTAAATGATCCCAACAATGCTTAAGTGAGACCTCTAATTGTTCACATCCTCGTTCCTGAAATATATACACCCTACTTCCAAGCACAATGCTGCATTTAGATGACGGAATCTTAACTTTTGGAAATCCTTGCTTTTCTTGCCATTGTCATTCACAATCAAATTATAGAGTAACAGGTTCAGAGTGTATGGTTCTATGCTTGCATTCTCCTAACACAAAAGTCAGCGAGTCAGTGATGGGAATGGCCAAGATGCATTGTATTAATGAATTAAATGTTCAAAGAATAGATAAAAGTATTATGAAAGAATTATAGGTCTTTCAGTAATTACACATGACTAGCTTGCTGATACAGTCTATGTATATATATACACATATATATATATATATATATATATATATATGCCTAATCATGACTTGGTGTTGCCTTACTATGTATGCTTTATATACATTGATTTTTAGTTAGTGAGATTTGGCCTCTTTCTGCCAGAATTTAAGGATTATTTGATTCCCATTAAGAGAAAAAAGGTGGGTTGGTGTGGATGTTTTGCATTGTCCCCCTAAAAGTCATTTTTCATTTTACAACACACTGATTATTCCACTAAGCAATCTCATTGGACATTCTACTCTCTATTCTTGGCTGTCCTCTTACTGAGTATGAATATGGGTTCCCTGACAATAGAAAGGAGGGCCCTCTTTTGAGTAAGTGATCCTTCTTCTGCAGTCACTAGTTGTTTTCGGGGGGGCACTACATAATTTCCTTTTCTAAATTTATTAACATTCTTCTTTTTCTTGTGCCTTATAGCCTGTGACATTTCTGATTGCATTAACACTAGCCTGATGTGATTGTCTGATTCCCTACCTTGGCAAAACAGCTCTTTTAAAGGGAAAATTCCCCTCAATAATTCATTTTGATAAAATGGAAGTACTTTTCTTTTAAGTCATATCTAACACCCCTTATATCTTTGAAGGAGGAGTAATCACAACTTTATTTGTTTCACAACAAAACTCTTCAATGTTATGAATGCACAAATGATAGGTATGTATCATAATAACAATGATAGCATACCTTTTATTCCCTAGATTCAGAAGGGATTTTCTCACATATTTTCATGAGTAGCATATTATCTTGATAAGGATTAATTTCCAGTTTTCTGTCCCAATAGCCTTGAAGGGTGCCTATGGACCATATCTTGATTAGGGTTCTTTCAAGTGAACAAGAACAGTGAGCAGCCACTTAACCCTGAGAAATCCCATAGCCAGCCACTCAGCTCACAACCAGGGACTTCCTATAGTCATAGGAACCTTTACAGTTTCCCAGTTTGGGGTAATTTTTGGGTCTCCTAATAAACTTATTAATTTGCTCTTAATTGCTTCGGTATTCTTTGTCCTTCTTTAGGCTTCAAAGGGCAAAATATTGCTGGGTAAAAATTGCTCATGTCTTAATTAGGTTGGGTTGTGTTTTGGGGGTTTCTTTTGTGTGTGTTTATGTTAGTGTCACTGAGAAAATAAAATATGCCTTTGAACAAAAGGGTAGAAAAAGAGATGAGAGAAATATGCATTGAACAATAGTCAATAAATGGCTTTGCATTCTTGACGGCTTTTACATTTTATCTTCAACATTAGCCTTTGTACAAAGTGAAGTTCAGGGCTGTCTTACTCTCTTGTGGATACTTAAGAATTAGTGCAGTGTGTGGATCTGAGGCTTTCTCAATAAATCCTTGTCAAATAAAAGTTATTAAAAGATTGTTAGGGATTTATTATCACTGAAATCTAGAGCTTGTCTCAAAGGTAATAATTGCCCTATGGGCTTCAACATGTTCTTTGTCTGCTTCAGACTTTGAACAAATATAAATTAATGAATCTGGAAATACAAACATGATTTGTCTCTTTCCAGTTATGTTAACTATGGGCAAAATGGTACAGCAGTCAATGATTTAAAATACTCAAAATAACCAATTTAGTATCAATTCCCTAAATCTCTGTAAAAGAAATTTATACCATGTTATCAATATAATGGTATTAAGTTTAAAGTAAGAGTGAATCTGAGTCCCATGCATAAGTAATTAGGATAATAAGAATACCTAGAATATATCCTTAAATTACTATAATTCTGTGGTAATATGCTCTTATTATATTACACAATTTCAGAAAGAGATATCACATTAATACTTTTATGGAAACATCTTCTCTCACTTCCTTATATGAAAAAATAGAAGTATTATTCTTAAAAATGAACAGGTCTTGCTTTAGTAAGAGTTAAAGTGAATCCACTTCAAAGAATAGTATCTACTTTCTGTGGTTCTTAAGTAATTCTTTCCTACTGATTTTCTCTTTTGAGCAAATTAGAGACAGTTTCAAAATGTTAATTTGTTAAATAGATCAAACCCCTAAGTTTGTTTTTAATACCAACTATTTTATACTAATAAATCTGCATATACTGATTTGGTTTAATGTTTTAGCTTAGTCCTGGAATATATTGTGAATATTTTAAAATACATATAAATATGTATTTGACAGTATTTTATCCAAAGAATATGTTTCATATATATCCATCTAGAAAAAATGATTTATCCATCACCTTTACATGTTTGCAGTGTATTATGTTGTTGGGTTCAATGAAATATAAGCATAGAATAATTCTCTATTCAAAATCAAAACCTAACTTTTCCTGATATCACATACCTGACATAGGTTAAAGGAGATAAACTTGTGTTAACCTTAAAACAACTGCCAACTTAAATACTTTAATGAATAATGCATACCTAAAATTCCCTAAGTATATTAAAAACCTGTGCTTCAACTACAAGTATCTTCAGTCTCAAAAATCAAATGCTGTACCTGCAGAGCCTTGGAAATCCTTTTATTACATTGTTTCTCTGCTTTCACATGGTTCTGAATAATTTATTTTATGTTATTCTTTAGGTATTTCTGGTGTTGTAATTCTCAGTACAACAACTTTTTAGAACAGAATTAGTAAAATGTACAAGTTGCATATGTGTCATGATCTAGAATTATTTTGTCTGTGTGTATATCTTAATGAGTTTGTGATATGTATAACAAAATAGCTAAGTGCCAAGTGTTCTCCTGCTTCTGATTTTATGATGTGTAATGAGAAAAGCTATACTAAAACAACTCTCTTAATTTTATAGTAAGCACATTAAAATATCACTTAACTCTCCTTTACAGTGTTCAGCATTGTACACCATTTTAAATCTCTGACAAAGGATTTCATTGATAACTTTCAGCATCCTTATTTTTCAAGTATAATTTAAATCTATGATATATAGGCAGTTTGTAAAGGGATTATTTGATGTCTGAAGTATCCACTTGTGTTGTAGATGACTTCATTGTGTTTTCTGCAATGTTTATTATGGGATAGTGTGACATGTGATGCAGATGGGATGAATGTGATTAGTTCTAACAATATTCAACTTCTTTCTGTATTCAGGTATGAGAAGTGCTATACATTCATTTGACTTGAAGTCCCTCTAGAAATCTAACTACTCTGTCTCAGGCAATTTTACCTTGCATACATGTTGAATAGGTACTTTAAGAGAAGCAGTTAGACCTGTGTTACATACATTGAGATTTATTTGACTGGATATGATGTGAAGTATAAAAGTATATAAAAATTAATATGCAAAACTATACAATTAGAAGACAGACTGGAGTTTAGAAAATTATATAAATTTCACTTGCTGTTAGGTCTCCAAAGTATCATTCTAATGTTATAGCTGAATATTATTTCACTCTACATACAAGAATTTTTATATGGATGTGTAAGAATTGAAATTATAAATTATACTGCTATATAATATTCAACTCATAACATATTTCAGTATTTCATATACCATAAAAATATATTAATAAAAAACACTCAGGAGGCAGAGCCTGGTGGGTCTCTGTGAGTTCCAGGCCAGCCTGGTCTACAGAGCGAGATCCAGGACAGGCACCAAAACTACACGGAGAAATCCTGTCATGAAAAACCAAAAAAAAAAAAAATGATAATTTTTTTATGATTTACCTGGGAAATATATTAACTATGCCAAAATTTAATAATTCAAAACTTATCTACCATGTGCTCAAAACTCAACCAATTAAACATAGAAAATGAATGATAGAAAATGAACAATAATTTTGGCTTGGGAATTGTCATTTCTTAGTCTATTCAAGTCAGCTTCTTTTTATTGTTGTTACTACTTTTGTTATTTGGTTTGTTTTGTTTTTGAGACAGTCTTGGTATGTAACTCAGGCTGGTTACATAACACAATTCTCTTGCTTCTACTTCTGGAGTGGTGAGACTCTAGCTGTACATTCTCGGCTTAAAAATCTCACTTAAAAAAGTAACTTACTGTGACTATTTATTGCTAGTTAATATTAATTGTATAATTTTGAGCATGTCTTTATATGAATGGGAACAGTTTTTAAACAATTTGATGTTTCAATCATATTCATACAAATCTATTCACTTTGGAATACTTTACTATTCAAATTAATACATTATTATGTTTACTTATGATGAGATGTGTAACATGAATTGCTAGACGGTCTTATTAATAAAAAACCTGGAACTAGATATTAGGGTGAAAACTGAAAGATCAGAGGAATAAGACAAGCCACAGACAACCTCACCTCACCAACTCCTCAGCTGATCCTGTTTCCAGGAATCCTCAGACTGAAAGCCTCTGAGTCCTCACCCCTGGAAGGGATCTCAGCTGAAGTGCCTAAAAGTTTCTATTTCCTGGTCCTCACACCTTAAGAGTGTGAGTTCCTGTTTCCTCAAGCTTTATATACCTTTCTGTGTCCTGCCATATTGCTTCCTGGGATTAAAGGCATGTGTCCTTCCCTGGCAAAGACATGAGATCTCATGTGCTAGGATTAAAGGTGTGTGCCACCATTGTCTAGCTCTGTTCCCAGTGTGTCCTTGAATTTACAGAGATACAAAGGCATCTCTGCCTCCCTGAATGACAGGATTAAAGGCGTGTACTACCACCGTCTAACCTCTATGTTTAATATAGTGGCTGTTCTGTTCTCTGACCCCCAGATAAGTTTTTTAGGGTGCCCAATATATCAACCACAGGGATGTTTACTTTTCTCATATACGTATTATTATGTGAGATATTTTGTATGTGTAAAGCCTCTTTCAGAGTGAAAATGACTATGGTATGGGTTGAATATTTTCAAATGTGTAAAATACTATCAAATTGTGTCACAAGTCATTTTATTTTACATTTCCACAGTCAATGTATAAATCCTTTCAGTTTCCTATTTTTCCAGTGCCTGATACATTCAGCAGCTTATTCTAGGTGACCTTTTACTGTTCAGTATTATAACAGTGAACAAAATAACAGAGAGAGAGAGAGAGAGAGAGAGAGAGAGAGAGAGAGAGAGAGAGGAAATTGGTTACATTATCTTGTTTACTCTTTACATGTCAATTCTTCATAACCAGTATATGTTGATTTTTCACAATGATTTAGTATTAAATTTTATCCACTTTTGAATGTTTTATGTTTCATCTTGACCACATTATAGCATCGATCATTTGATTAGTCATTAACCTGGATATTATTATCACTTTGCATTGAAGCTGTGGTTAACATCTACAATCATTTGACTTAAGATTTGGAATTTTACAGGACAGTGGTGTGTGTTGATATTGTGTCTCCCAATATATTGTGCAAGATAATAAACTTACCTGGGATCAGAGAACAGAACAGTCATTAGATAGACATAGAGACCAGAAAATGGTGGCACATACCTTTAATCCTAGCCTTCTGGAGACAGAGATCTCTGTCAGTTCAAAGCCAAACTGGAAACAGTCAGACATGGTGGCACACACCTTTAATCTTAGCACTTGAGATTGCATGTCTTGCTTGGGAAAGACTCGTGCCTTTAATCCCAGGAAGTGATGGCAGGAAGCAGAAAGGTATATAAGGCATGAGGAACAGGAACTAGAGGCTTTTTAAGCCTTTAGGTTTTTAGCAGCAGTTCAGCTGAGATCCATTCAGATGAGGTCACAGAGGCTTCCAGTTTGAGGAAACAGGATCAGCTGAGAAGTTGGCAAGGTGAGGTTGGATGTGGCTTGTTCTGTTTCTCTGATCTTTCAGTGTTCACTCGAGTACCTGGCTCCAAGTTTGTTTTTTTATATAATAAGACCATTTAGAAATTTGTCTACAATGGTGGCACACACCTTTAATCCCAGCACTTGGGAGGCAGAGGTAAGCACATCTCTGTGAGTTCGAGGCCAGCTGTTCTACAGTGAATTCCAAGACAGACAGGACTGTTACACAGAGAAACTCTGTATCAAAACAACAAAAACAACAACGACAAAAAATGTATTGAATTTTCTATGACCAATCAAAAATTTAAGAGTAAATTTCCTAAAGAAAGAAAATTTACCTCAGTATGTGTCATTAAATACTGCTTAGGTCCCAGTCCTTTCTACAAGTTAATAAATATGAATCAGATACATTTAAATCCCCTTCCTTACTCCAAGCCAGCCCTCAAATTCATATGAGTACGTTCCATTTAGCGCTCTCACTCTGTTGGTGAACTCTCTTCCCCTCCATCCCTACCACCCTCTTTTTCCTCATACCTCACAGTTTGACTCGGAGAAACAGTAAAAAACAACAAAAATTAATTTTAAGATAGTTAAGTACAAATTATTGCAATATGCACTTCACTTACCTCTTCCTATATGTATCTATTTTTACCCAATATAGACAGACAATTCTATGCATTTAAATTCCTTTGTTATACAATGACTATTAAGTTAAAAAGTTATTGTTGCTCATAATAACTTGAGTAATCTTAAAAAATCATAAAAATATTTATCAGATGTTTTGTGCCACACAATAGTCTGCTGTTGTACAAGTAGCACAAAGAAACTCCAAGGATGTCCACCTAAGGTTATGATGTGGCACATCTACACACTGAGAGGATGTGTTTGGGTGTATCCGTCACAGAATTGGACTTTCTGGTGAGAGGAAGTGACTCCCAAACGTATCTAAAGTAGTTAAAATGATACTGAAAAGCAACTGGACTGAAGTTTCAGTCCATGTGAAATGATGTGGCCAGAGTACAGCTTACCTCACATGGGTTGAGCTTCTAGTTGATTTTGAACAAAACCTTTTAAAACTCTGTTATTGGATGGAGAGTAGTGTTTTTGCCCCCCCCCCCCAAAAAAAAGGAGGAATGAGAGCAACCATCAAGAGTGCAGTTCAGACTATGTATTTGTGGTTTATGGCAGGGATTAGAGAAAGGATTTTCACTGTAGTTTTTTCTTAATGCTCACTACATCAAGAATTCTTGTATTTCATGGTTAATTGCTATAGTTGAAAGAAATATCTTGCTTTTCAAATATTAAATTTTTTTCTGAACTGCTGGTGCATTGTCTAATCACAACCTTTTAGATTTTGATCATGACTTGCAACAGCAATGTTATAGAAAATAATTTCCGTTGATTAAATTTGATTTCTGTGGTTTTTTTAGTAATATGAAATAATGAATAAATTAAAAGAAAGAACACCCATCTGGAAACTTTGGTAAACTCATTTTTATAGCCAAAATAGTATTTTGTATGTAGAGGATAACCAGTAATAATAATGTATATCCCTTTTAACAAAGGTCATTTAGGTCTCTGATTGGTCAGTTTGAGGGTGGGACTATTTTTAGCATGTGGGGACAAGTAAGAAACAATGATGATCTTTGAAATTTAGATATTTCATATTTGGTGACACTTGGGGATTCAGAGGCAATGTGTATCTTTGTGATTCTATTTTATTTATTATGTAGGATTTCTGTTGAGATATCATTAATTACAGGATTCCAAACTCTGTTCTTTATATATTTTTCTGAATGGAACAACAAAAAGATGCTTTTATTAAAAATATAAACTACATGAGTGCGTTTCTTCTATGTTTTAGGTATGTGGTGAAATATATTTAGTTATTAATGAGTTCTTTGTAATTTAATTTAATATTAATCTTGAAAGTAGAACCAGACATTGACTAAGAAACTATCAATGTAGAAGAAAACACTGGAGAAAATTGTAAGTCATACAGCTAGCATGAGGTGGTATCTGGACAATGTGAAGGACATTAGGATAGAATTTAATACCAACATACAATTAATAGAAAATCTCTAGAAAATCAAGTGATGTTGGCACAATGAAGACATATGAACTTTAGAAATATATTTTGCTACCTCCTATACAAGAAGAATTAATCAAATTGATATGTAGGTAAATTAGTTAAACAAGGGAAGAAATAAAGCAGAAGAAATTAACAAAGAAACCATCTGTACAGAGCACCAGTTACAGTGGCAGGGATCTTCTCAACAGCAGCAGGTATGGTACATGTCAAAATGTAGTATCTTCAAAATCAGTGAGAAACTCAACATTTTTATCTTCTTAGCAGAATAATTATTGAAAGTAGATTTGAGATTAGTATATAATGTATACATGTATTGAAATACCACAAACTATTATTATGTATAATGAATACATGATATATAAAATGATAAAAAATATAAAAGATAGTAAAACTATAATATATATATATATATATATATATATATATACACATTCAAAGAAAGTACTGCAGAATTGCCAAAAACCAAAGCTGATAAAACAGAAAGAACTTAAAATGCTTTTGTGAGAAATCAATATATGTACTACCTGTCTGAACAAGGGATGAGTGTTCAAAAAACCAATTTTAAAATAAATGTAATGTAGTTGGAATTTTCTTTGGGCTGCCAAACAACTTACCAAATAAAGACAAGGAGACTGATTATTAATTATGAATGCTCAGCCTTAGCTTTAGACTTGTCCCATTATCTCTTATAACTTAATTTAATCTGTTTCTATTCATCCACATTATCCTTCACGGCTTTTTAACCTTTCTTTCATTCTGCATAACCTTCTTTTCTGCTTCCTCTGTGCTTGCTGGCTGGCCCCTGGCATCTCCCTGTCATGTTCTTTTCTTTCTTCTTGACAGCCTGAATGTTTCCTTCTACTTACTCTCCCTCCCCGGAAGTTCCATCTATTCTTCCTCCCTCGCTATTGGCCATTCAGCTTTTTATTAGACCAATCAGGTGCCTTGGCAAGCAAGGTAAAACAGCAACACATCTTTACATAATTAAACTAATGGAGATTCTGCAGCATAAACAAATGCAGCACATCTTTACATCTTTTTGTTTACATAGTTAAACAAATGCAACATACCCTTATGTGGTTAAACAACTATTTCACAATAATTTGTAAGGCTAAAGTGGTGCACAGTGGTAAAGCCTAGCATGTGTGAGGTCTCAGTGGTTTGATCCCTGGTTCTACAAAGGAAAAGGAATGTAACAGGTTCCTCACTATGCTATGGCTTTCACAGATATCCAAAGAGAAATCTAGTCTTCTTCATTACAGAGTCAGGTTAATACATATTTGGAATCACAGATATCCCTCCTAAACAAAAGCAATACATAAGATTGTGTCAAGGAGAAGGAGTAAGACATAATAAGCCTAAGACTTTATACTGCAGAAAGTAAGATAGTATTTTTTTTAATATTGAAAATAGATGTGCTATAGGAACAATCATTCAGTGTTTCAAAATCAGATGAAACCAGCAAAGAATAATCATATAGAGTAGGAAAACAGTCATAAATGGGATAAAATTGTGACTGACTTTTTATGAAGTCTATTTTCGAAAGTTGGTGACCTAAATATCTCATAAAAATGTCTCTAAAGTCTTCTTAAATCTAGCAAGACTAAGTTGAGGAAACATTGAACTGTTAATGAATATCCTTGACTGAAAACTCTGCCCATCAAATCTACCTCTGTTACTGAAATAGTTGCAACAAAAGGATTGAAATCACTGTGCACATAATTGAATGAATATGATTCAGAACACTGACATTATGAATACTAACTAGGATGCACAGAAAGAAAAATTCAATTTATTGTTAGTTATAAAGAAGTATGTCTTAAGCTGTGTTGCAATGTGCTTTATTGTGTATAGGAAAACTAAATATACTTTTGACATATTCGTAAGCTAGTTGATATTTACCCAAAGCAGCTAAAAACTTTATTTAAAAAAAAAGAACAGCATAATTATTGATAATAGCATTGTAGAAAATTGGCAAAACCAGGAAACAACCCAACTATCGTTTGGGGAGTGGGTAAATAAAGTATGGTACTTTCACACGGTGGAATATTATTCAGTGCTTAAATTAAATGAACTGGGGCTGGAAACATGACTCAATGGTTAAGAATACTACCTGACTTTGCATAGAACCCCTGTCCTGGAACCAATATTGTGGCACAAAATCATTTGTAATTCCAGGTGCAGAGGATCCCACACACTATTTTGGCTTGTACAGAGGCCAGGCGCATATGCAGTTTGCATATATACACACAGGCCAAATACTCATACATATATTATAAAATAAAACCA
>CABHPQ010000161.1:0-22253 GCA_902168405.1 Peromyscus aztecus
AATTAGCCAAGGTGCAGAGAATAAGAGGCTTCAGAATGAACAGCCCTAACTGAAACATATAGAGTGCAATCCCTCCTCCCAAAGCTCAGGCATCATTCCAGAAATTTATGTAGAAAGTGTGCAAGAGCAAGGAGCTACAGATGACTGCCAGAAAACTGTCTTCTGGAAACAGCAGGGCAGCTAGCTGCTCATGTGAAATAGCAGTGACTGTAACATGATGCACAAGACCTGTTGCAAGCCTGAACCAAGCCAAATCCCAGCATGGAAAGTGGAGTTAGGCCTGCTAACTCAGGAGTAATTGGCAATTGCTAGCTACTAGAAAAGCAAAAGGCTTTCTGTGTCACTACTGGTAAGTCAAAGACGCTCTAGGGGAAGGCCACACATCGAAGAATATTTGGCCAACACAGCTTAGCCTAAGTGCAGAAAAAGGACCTAAAGTTGAGTAGAAAAGAAAGTAGATTGTGAATCAAGGAAGAGTTAGTGAGGTGAGGAAAATATGATCCAATATGCTGTATGGAATTTTCAGACAGTGGCAAGGAGATACATAGGATGACAGAAAACCCAGAGAGATGAATCTGCTAATGTACTTGTCTTAGACAATACTACCAGAAAGTATAACTGAGATAAGGACTCACGTGTTTGAGATGTTATTTGCAATGCAGTCTCAAGCAACAGGTTGGGGTGAGATATGCTTGGACCACAGGAAAGCCAGTTCAAGAAGCATCATCCAGTTCAGTAGCACTGTGAATTACTGTGACCTCTTATATGAGAAAAGTAATGAAATTTGTATAACACCTCTGAGTAAAGCAGAGGATGTTGCAGAAGAATAAGAAACACATCTATACATTTATTACTAGCTCCTTGAAGGCTAATAATTGGATTACAAATGTGAGAAGCTGTGAAATTTCTTTCAGTATTTGTAAAAGGTCAAAAGAGGTCACAGATTTCTTGTCCCAGGTGGAAGAGAAGACAGGCAGAAGAATTTAGTGTTCAAGGAGTTTTGGATGCACGTCCTTAAAATCCTAATTCCTAACACAAACAATTAACAGAAATGGTCATTTCTGTAACTAATTTTTAGAAAAGTGAATTGTTTAGGAAATATTTTAAAACAGAAAAATTCTGCTTTCCATGATTATATTTTTTGAATGAGAAAAATTAAGTTAAACACACTCTGGGTTTCTCTCTAAAATATTCCTCTAGTTGCCCCTACATTTTCCCCATTATTCATCTAATTCTTGTAATTGAATTGCCAAGAAAATCCCCTGCTATATTTCTGTCCCAAATAATAGACCAGGAGAGTGATGAGATGCCATCATTACCCTGATGATACTCAGCTGTGCCATTAATTTCCTCTGGATTCAGATGTCATTGTGGCTCCATGATCCTTTTAGCAGCCAAGAGTGGCGGAGACAGGCTGGCATCCTTCCAAATCATTAAAGACAACAAGACCTGCCTGACATGCTTGAGAAATGCCTAGAGACATTAAAAGAGGAAGGTTGGGTTTTCTCAAATGAGGTGACTCAGAGTACTGTCCTATATCAGTCTATTTCTAGATCACAATCTGCCCAAGTCCTTCAAGGTAGCACCTATGGAAATGCATTATGGAAATCCATGCCATTTGGTTCATATATTTAACTTGAACTTTGTCGACCTTATTCAATAATCCCATCTTCACCTGGGAAACATTCAAGCTTACTTAGGAATACCTATGCTGAGCATGTGGGGTGCTTATGCTGTCCTTGTGAAATAAAGCCTTCAGACATTTAAAGGCAAAAAGGAAGCTGTATATCTGAAGTATGCATTATAGATGGAAATTATGTATCAGCTCTTTTAGACTCTAATTTAAAATGGACTACAACAGTTGGGCAGAAATATTACTGAGTCTATCCCCCACTTTCACCTCTAGACGACCTTCAAAGAGGTTATATTGGAAGACAGGTCCTCAGGATAAAAATCCTGATAATTGGCCTGGAGAGCTCCCAATGTAAGACCCATCTCCTATGATATGCCCTGACAAGCATCTAGATCACCACTGCTGAGGAAACAGAGATGAAAGTTGCCGTCAAAATGTAGTTTTAAGCATTTAATAGATGTGGAATGAGAACACTTGCTTTACGAAAGAAGACACAAGAAAGTGCTTGTCAGCTTATAAACCCACCACTTTTACAGTGTCATGGAAGACTCCAGTAGTCACTTTGGGCACTAGTGGTTTGTTTCCCATTAACATTCATGAGGGAAATGAGATGTCAGTTCCATTCCCATCAGAATGCAGTGAGTGACGACAGCATTTTGCCTTGTGCTTAAATTGCCATTAGCTTCGGTAGGTGACAGTTCTTTGCATGATTGCCCATACTTCCTTAGAGGTGATGATAATATCTTTGATATAAGTATTATTACGTGGATCAGAGATAAATAATACTCTTGGTAAAAGGAGAGCCATTTAGAAGCGTAATGTAACATTATTTTCTGTTCCTAACCCATAATAGACAAGAGTTTTATCATGATGTCAGAAGCAATACCAATTAAGTGATTTTACATTGTAGGGCAAGGATGTTTTAATTATCTAATACACAGGAAATGCTCCTGCTACCAAAAGAGGTTCCTGTATGAAAGGCAGCATCTGTTTTCCTCAAGTACCTGCACATTCCACAAACTAGCTTTTAAAATCCTATAATCCCTTTCAATGTTTTATCATCTTCTAATTTTCAAAAAACATATATGACTAAAGTAGAACATTTCATTATCAATATTTCGTGACCTTCATAGGTGCTTAATAACAATTTGATGAGATACAATATCTGAGTAATTTTTACATAGCATCAGTCTTATTTAATAGGTGTGTGTACTGCTGAGGTATCCAGCTGTGTGAAGTGTGAAATTAAAAAGGTATTATATAAATAAACACACTGTTACTGTACTTCTAAATGAACATTGTAATAAAATGTCTCCTAATGACATATAACACCAGCAAGCAGTATATCATCCGACCTTCATGAGAGAAGTTCCTACTTGTAGTAGATGGTAATTCACATAGGACTATAACTGTACAATGTGCAGACAGTGAGAGATTTTGGAGTACTGAACACGTAGTGTGACATCTCTATCATATCTTTCCCCTCAAGGATCAGGGATACATATGCAAAAGGAGGCAGAAGATTATAAGAGCCAGATATGGTGGATGACTGCTTTTTCCTAACTCAACATGACTTATGACTATGGGGTCACACAAATACTATGAGTGCCAGCATAAGATGTACAGAAATTCAAAAAATACAAAAAGCCCAGAATGGAGAAGGGGAAGCGGACACAAAGACCCATGCCTAATCAAGAAGCTCTTTGCAATTGATAGCTACTGGGAGAGAATAGTAAGTTTTCTTCAACAGAGTAACACTGAGTCTAACAAACACATTTTCATGTTCAGGATAAATGACCAACACAAAACGGATGCCATGATTGTAATACTTATCTATTTATTGTGTGTGTTTGTGTCTATGTGTGTACGTTTGTCAAGATTGGTTTGGTTTTGAGTTTAGATATTTTTTAAGAGAGAAAGAGTATGAAGTTTTATGAGTAGCATTGGAGAGGATCTGGGAGGAGAGCGGGCAAGGGGAAGAATATGATAAAATATATATTGCATCAAAATTTTAACAAATGAGGATGAAAGCAATTGGAATACATTATATACATGCATGAAATTGCCTAGAAATATGTTTAACTAATAAACATAATATATTTTCAGGTTCACACACATTTGTTCATCAGAATTTCTGGGAGCTAGAGGATGTTGCATTTAAAATATTGCTAATTAAAAGGTGTTCCTTTGTCTTTTCTTATTCCTTCCTCTTCTGCAAATACATTCTCTAATATACTTCACACTAGATCATGTCTCTTTGACAGTCTTATTTCACACATTTTCAGCAGAGAAAGCAGAAAAAAATAAATATAATTATTACCATTTTTACAACAGGAGGCTTGATGTCAAACCCACAGAGCAAACCTTCTGAGACTCCCAAAGTTTACCCAGTAGGCTTTCCTTTCCCCTTGTTATTAAAAGTGTCTTCAGCCACAGCAAGAAGTAACCTAATTTAGAAGCCTGTTATTGGAGAAGTCAGGCCCTGAGTTGCCCAAGCAGTTGCCCTGCACTTTTAGTATTAAGCATCTCTGCCCAAACAGCTTCCTTCACACATAGCTGCCCATCAATTGGTTAATTCATTAATGTTATTGATGGGAAATATTTCTCTTGCACATTTCATACCTAGTACTTCTGCCTTTATTATCTGAGAAAAGTGATGCTTTTATAAGGCAGATGATTCTTGCTGACACCTCCCAGCAATGTGGTTGTTATTAAAATGCTATGAGGCTTGAAGGGAAAAGAGTCTAGTTTTGCAGGTGTCCTTTTCCATATGGGTTTAAGTCATTCTGTTTGGCATAGTTCTGCCCTCCTTACTGCAGAACAGGAGTTAACAAAAACTGAATTCACCCAGCCGAAACAGCGAAACAGGATTGGAACTTTGGGGATGTATTTGTTTATAGAAATAAACAAATTTACAGATCATGGAAGTGAGGTCCTTGTATTGGATTTATCTATAGTCATAAAAATATTTAGAATCTTTCCTTTGTCAAACATTGTAAAAATTTTAAAAATATGAGTGGACAAGATACACAGTAACTTCTGTCAATGATTAATATTTAAAGTTGATTTTTAGCTAAGAAATTTCACATATCAGATTTATTTTTGAATAACTGAACATTTCCTTTACCACCATTCATATTAATCTACTATTTGGTGTTGTGTAGTGGAGAGAATATCATCCAAGGACAGGATGTTTTGAAACATTTTCTGATGGACAGAAATGCAAATACCATGATGGACAAATGTGGGAGAAAATCGTTCCATTATACCAAACACCACAGTCCTCTAGGGAAAAATGCACTTAGAATCATACCTTTTAGATCCCACTTTATTACTCATTTCACGATTATAACATGGTATGGAATATTATTCTCTTCACCCAAATTTATAAAATATAGATATTGTATTCATAAATTATTTATGTGGAATTAGAAAAAGAAATACTACATGAAATCATGTTTCTGTCAATTAAATGATAATACAAGTTTTCTAAAGCTAGGCATACACTACAAAGTTCATTATATTTCTTGAGGAAGTACACATTGGACACATTGATAACTCAATGCTGGCGTCTCCATGCAATTTTTTCTTATCCAGTATTCTCTGATGTGTGTGCAGATTCCACCTTCATTCATGATCTACATGAATGTCATCACAGAAAGGACTCCCTATCACTTCTCAAGAAGTAGGCATTATTTGATTAGTATTTCAGAGTCATACTTACTCTGTAATTATTTTGTGTCTGATTCTATATTTCTTTATTTTCATGACCTGCATTGCAATGTAAATCCTCTAAAGAGGACATTTTATGTTTTGTTAGTACATTCTATCTAAAACACACCACATCAAATGACCAAAAGCATATTCAGAGAATTTATTGGAAGAATAAATGAATAGATGAATGGGGTCTATGAATAGTCATAGGAAAGTATTATCAACAGTGGCATAGTATTCCTGTTCCCAAGTGAACACATTGGATCATATACGGGGCTTCTTACTACACACCAATCATCATATGGATCACTTTGAAAAATTCAACCACACCTGTGGGAATACTTACCATTACATCTTCCAGAATACAAAATTAAAAATTAGGATGGGACTAGATTATATCATTGATTCTCAACCTTGGCTGCTTGGTGAGATTGAAGGGCACAGTTTTCAGCTCATTGGTATAAAGATTTCAGTGTCAGAGTTTTGCTTTAAGTGAAGTTGGATGCTTGAAACAATTAAATTTGAGTCCCTAAGGGCTGAAGTCTTGATATCCATATTTTAAAATTATTTTACACATGTTCTTTTTCTTAAGTTAGTATACAAAGTAACGGATTTCCTTATAGTGTTTTCATGAATAGTTACTTATCTCATCTCCCTGTCTGCCTCTGTCTCCAGTATCTCCTTATGTAATTTCATGTCACCTACATTCTATTTGCCTTCCACTCATCTCCCTTAAAACTTCCCTCTCCTAAATAAGGACATGTTTCTCATTTCTTGAACTTTATCCACATTTGCTCCCACTTTATCACATTTTTTTTTAATAAATTAGAAGCAAAATACACGTAAAAGAGAAAACATGCAATATTTGTCTTTCTGAGACTGGATTAACCTGATTAACATGTTATCCAGTTCCAAGCATATTTCTGGAAAATTAATAATTTAATTTTTATTTATGGCTGAAAAGAACTTAAATGTGTGTATGTGTCACATGTTATTTATCCATTCTTTTGTTAATGGGTATGTTGGCTAATTTCCTTTCAAGTGTACTGCAACTAGCTCAGCGATAAACATGGGTACACAAGCATCTCTGTAATGGGAGGGTGTAGTGGAGGAATATGACACTTCTAGTTTTAGTTTTATGAGAAATCGATATACTTATTTTCATACTGGCTGTATCAATTTTCACTACCACCATCCAGGAATAAGGATTCTTGTTTCCCTACATTTCTCAAATCTTCCTGGACTTTGTTTCATTTTTTTTTCTTGATGCTAGCTATTCTGACTAGAGTAGGATGCAATCTACTTTTAGTTTGCATCCATTTGGTGGATAACAATGTTGAAGATTTCCAAACATGCTTATTGGTAGTTTGTGTTTATTCTTTAAAACTCATTAATTTTTAATTGTGTGTGGAAGTGTATTGCATGGTTTGTATGTGTTTGTGTGTGTAGTTTGTGTGTATGTGTGTATGTGTAAGGGAAGTTGAAACAAAAAGAGATTGACTAGTATCTATAAGACAATAAATATATAGATATCTCTGTAGTTTTAAATTCCAAGAAAGAGTATTTGAAAATATATACCATAGGCAACTTTTATTTCAGTTGTTAGTTAATCTTCAGTTATTTCTTCAAATAGTATTAAGTTTTAAGTGGTCCCTTTCCTGGTGATTTATTCAGTTTCTCAAGTTAAAACAAATATGTCTGCTAGAAGTTGTGACTCACATTTGCAGTCTCAGTACTCAGTAAAAGGATATAAGGAGGACTGCTGTGAGTTTGAGAAAATCCTGCCATATAGAGTAAGACCTTGTTACAACACTATCATCTCCTACCCTCTTTGTCTTAGTCAAATTATTAATAACCACATATACATGTTATAACTTCAAAGAGCTATTTCCTTAGTGCATTGCCTAAATTCCATTGCAGTCTTTTAAACAAACAAAAATTCTGAACAGCTTCATACGCTTACAGTGACTAATACAACCTAATGAAGGAAAACTACAAAAGAAAATCACTCCTCTTGTCATTTTTGTCTTTGATCTTAGGGATACTGATCCATTGGTCCCCCCAAAAATGTACTTCTTACTCTTAAAGAATTCAGTTTTCCTCCCAGGAATATGAGAATGCTTGGCTTGCTGATGGCTCAGTGGCTACGTCCCTTCTGCATTAGTAAAATTCATCCATGCTCTGCAGTATAATCCTCATTTGTAACTGGGATTTTTAAATCCAATCTTTGTGTTCCTGTGAATCAAGTGAGATTTCTTGGCTCTTGGTACCCTGGTGAATAGTTTTCATCTTAGTAAAAGGACACAATACTTTAACTTTCTTTCCTTCTGAACCTACACAATAGAATAATAGAGACCAGAATAAATGAAGTAGCAACATAGCACATATGCTTAATACTAATACTTGTTGTAACATGGTGTAAATACTTGGCAACTATTCACAATATTGAAAGAAAATTGAATTTGAATCAAATTTCAAATAAATAAATATACACATAAATACATACCAATGTGTAATCACTAAATCACATATATTATTTGGAAAAACATTGAAAATTATGCAAAAAGTAAACTTTATCTTTAAAAATATTTTACATGTTGTCATATGGGAGCCAGTATTGTAATTATTACAAGATTTGTTTTTTAATTCTGTCATGAATCACAGAGTCCTTAGTTACTGAACAACATCATAGGAAATTACAGAAGTCAGACACATTCAAACTTTATTTCTAATGGTATTTGATTCAACTTTGCAATATTGAAGATTACTAGAGCTCCAAATAATTCACCTGCCAAAGTGATAGACATTGCTATTTTAGAAACAATTTACTTTTGTTGTGAATCATAATCTCACGAAGCCCAGTATGCTGTACAATTTATAATCCTCCTGCATCGAAACGTCCCCCCATAGGACTCTCCAGGCAATCGGGAATGTCAGAAGAACTAGAAAGCTCTACCACACTTGAAACTAAGCAAGCATATTTGTGAATAAGATGAATGAGTTTGACCTTAAATTTATGTGTAAATAAAACACAATCTGTATACATATGAATGCCAATTTCTTTAAAGTATTAAAGCATGAATGACCTAGAACCTTAAACTGTAAAGCATCTCAAGTTAAACTGATCATCAAGCTCACAAATGTATCTCTTTGTGCTGTAACACTTTTGCCCCTCTACTCACGGGTTAACAAAACAGGAAATGACATATGTGATTCCATGCATGAATAAATTAGAATTATGGAATGTAACTTGTGAATTTACCATGTTGTTGTAGATCCTTTAAGGAATTAAAGGGGAAGTTGGCCAAAAACATGTGCGTGGAACATATTTTCACACGTGTCTTTGGTTATCATTTCCAAATAACATGAAAAATACTAAATAAATCAGTGTTTTTGGCTGTGAGCCTAGCCTTTAACGGCTGATCCATCTCTTTTGGAGCCCATCCCCTATGGTGGGGTACCTTGTTCAGCCTTGATGCAGCGGGGTAGGGGTAGGTCCTGCCTCAGTTTGGTATGCTACAGCTCCAAATAGACTTTGTTGACTACCCAAGGGAGGCCTTACACCCTCTGAGGAGCAGATGGGGGTTCAGATATGGAGAAAGTGGGGGGGCACTGGAGAAGAGGAAGAAGGAGGAACTGAGGATGGTATGTGAAATGAAAAATAAATTAAATTAAAAAAATCAGTGTTTAAATGTTTTCAGATAAACTATTGGTTAGAGTAAATTATACGCCATATAAAAACTTGAAATGCTTTCAAGAATATAGACTGATTCCACATGTGTTATTGTTTCCTTTCCTATTTTCTCAGTCCCTAAACTACAGGACACATTTTCCTAAGCACTAAACTAATACTCTGTGCTCACTGAGAGAAATGAGATTAGTCATTTTTACAGGATTGTGGCCACTGTAGCCCATGGAATTAAAGGAGACCACTGAGGAGGCATTTGGTGTTATCAGGATAAATAGGTTGTTTCTTAGCTCTTGATAGGCAGTTCACCTTGAGGCTCATGCCTGGATGTGTTTCTTAAACACAAAACCCTTTATTCTGGAATACTTTTCCAACAATCTGCATTTAATAAAGAGTCTTAAAAGAGAAAGATAATTTAATTTCACTACACAAAACCCACTTTCTTATAATTTGGAGTTCAGACTGCATCTCCTTCCAGACTAACTATGTGGATATAATCACTATCATTATAAAACCCTGGGATTTCTACGCACAGTGCTCTGCTCCCACAGGGAATGGTAAATGAGTCAGATACCCTGTTCTCTCCATGCAGCACCATACTGGATACTCTAGATGTGACTATTGCCATGAATGATAAATTGTGACCCTGACAATATTAGGCTTCGTCTGCATTTTGTTAAATTTTCCAGAATAATAAAATATCAGACAATCCAATTTTTTGCCATGATTATCAAAATTTTATGATTATCAAAATCAGATGTGAACAAAGTAAACCCTTTCTAGATGCTTTCTAGTATAATTTAAGGGTGGCAGGATACACAATCAACTTAGAAATCAGTAGTGTTTATATATATCAACTGCAAGCATTCTGAGAAAGTGATCATGGAAATGTAGCTGGAGGTTTCTCTGGTCCTACCCAGCCCCGTGGTCCCACAGCCACTTATAAAATAATCACTCAGAGGCTTAATATTATGTACAAACTCTATGGCCTATGGCAGGCTTCTTGCTAGCTAGCTCTTTCATCTTAAGTCAGCCCATCTCTATTAGTCTATGTTTTGCCACATGGCCGTGGCTTTACTGGTCTGCTGGCATCTTGTTCTTTCTTCAGTGGCAGCTGGCAACTCCCCAGACTCTGCCTTTCTGTTTCCTGTCTCTCTCCTTGGATTTCCCACTTGCCCCTAAGCTGCCTTGCCACAGGATAAGGCCGCTTATTTATTAACCAATGGGAACAACATATATTCACAGCATACAGATGGTCATCCCCCAGCATTCCTCCTTTTCTATCTAATCATAAAGGAAGGTTTTAGCTTTAATATAGTAAAATTATATATAACAAACAGTTATCAAGCACACACAATTGTATTTTCAACAGCCTCAAATGTATATATTAACTCACATATATTCACAATCATATGTGTGTATATATATGTAATTAATTAATTAATTCATTAATCTAACTAAGTGTGGAAGATTGAATAAGAATGGGTCCCATAGCCTCATATATTTGAACATTTGATTCCAAACTGGTGAAGTGTTACAGAAGAATTAGGAGGTGTGCCCCTGTTGGAGGGGGTATTTCATTGGAGCAGCTCTTGAGGTTTCAAAAGCCAAGGCATCTCTTCTTACCTCCTTATAGCATGTTCTCTCTTTCTCTCTCACTCTGTGTACCTGTGTGTGTGTGTGTGTGTGTGTGTGTGTGTGTGTGTGTGTCTATCTGTCTGTCTTTCTCTATTATCGTCTTTATATCCTCCTGCATAGAAGTATTCCCCCCAGAGTTCTCACCAGGCACTCTCTGCCTGCTGTTTGTAAATCAGATGTAATCTCCAAATTACTCTTCCTGTATCATGGCTGTCTGCCTGTTGCCATACTCCCCTCCATGATGGTATGATGGTAGTAGGCTCTGACTATAACCTGCTAGTAATGTAGCCTCTCAATAAAATGCTGGGTCATATAGAAAATGATGACCATGATCAATGATCAATATTGTATACTTGAAAATTTCTGAGTGTGAATGTTTAATTTCCTCACCATAGCTATAAACATGTGAAGCACTGTGAATATTAATTAGTTAGTTTTACACATTTGACTATCTACATGCTCTCAAAGCAAATTGCATTACAAATATGTATCTTTTTGTCTGTAAAATAAAAAGGAATAAATTTGAAAAAGTGTAATGAGACTATTTATAGATCCTTTAATTATTGTATCATTGTAGATAGCTTTCTAATATGAAACAGTCTTGATCACTTGTGAAGCTGTTGTGATATAGACTCAGGTTTTTCTGAACTCTGAGTCTAATGAACATTATTAATTAATTAGAAAATATTGTAAAAAATGAATTCCTGATTTTTGCCGAAATGTTCAATGACATTACCTCAGTTCTGGAGTCACTCTGGTTAGCCTCTGCTCACGGGTTAGGGTTCCTACAGTTGACAGAATGGATTTAGACCTGTTTAAAGGGTCAATGTGGTAGGTAACACATCTTTGACTACCTAAATTAATGCTTCAGGATAAGTGCAAAGATCAGTACACAAACTGAAAGAAATCCACCTTTCATTCTAAAGGAAACTCTGAGGTTTGTATGATTTGTTCTGCACATTAGATCTGTGTCCCTGGAGGTTGGTCTTGTTCTGCAGTTCAAGTCCTGTTGATGATTATCTTAATTAAATGCTGTGTGATGAAAATTGAATAGATTTGGTCTCAGCTTCTGGCACTGAGATTAATCAGAGTGTCTGACTAATGGGAATTCTCACAGGAAAATATAATAGAAGCCAAAACATTGTAGAAATAAAGATGGCATTGCCAAAACCCATAAAAATATGGCAAGTTTGTAGCTGAACATTTATACCCCCTTGAAATTTAAGTTGCTATCAAATTCCCAAAGTGATAGAGTGTATTAGGGGAGATTTTGGACACTTATTAGGTTGTAATGTTGGAAAACACATGAGGAAGAATAGTTCCCATGTAAGAGGTTGGGGAGCTCTTTAGAGTATGAAGATCCACTAGTCAACTGTCAGCAGCTTAGAAAAGACCTTCAAAGAAATTCTGTTTTTCTGGTAGACTGACCAGAGATGTTCACCCTACAGAACTATGATCACAAACTTAAACTTCTTGTTTAAGATATCCACTGTGTGATGCTAACTTCATTCTCAATTTGCATACTTGGCAAATGCCAGATTCTTCACGGTACTGGGTCCATGATTCTGATCATCTTGTGTAGTATGTACAGAGTTCAAAAGTTAAAACACATTGACTGATGTTTGCATCTCAAAGTTCTCCGTTAGGCAGTGTACAATAAAACAGTACAACCCATAAGGCTTTCAATGCTTTAAAAAGTCAAGTTGTGCTTGGTGGTGGTGGTGGTGGTGGTGGTGGTGGTGGTGGTGGTGGTGCACGCCTTTAATCCCAGCACTTGGGAGGCAGAGCCAGGCAGTTCTCTGTGAGTTTGAGGCCAGCCTGGTCTACAGAGAGAGATCCAGGACAGGCACCCAAACTACACAGAGAAACCCCGTCTCGAAAACAAACAAACAAGTCAATCTGCATAACTACTAAATATTTTTAACTTACTCATGAAATTTTAAAAAATAAATAATTTGAAGGAAGACAATGAGCTTTTGTACAAATTTATTAATCATTTCTGGGCATTGTCAGTTACTCAGTGTTTTAGGTCACATGACTGTGACACAAATAATTTAACAATAAAAATTAGTTGCTACTTATGAGTCTTTTTTTTCCTTTCTTTCTTACATCTCACCCAAGTGTGTTCTATGAATACACTTAATCAAGGTTCAAACTTCTTTCTGGATTTCTCAATAGTCCAACAACATTAATTTTTCCCCCTCTTCCTTTCATTTCCAACATCCAAATATTCTTTTTCTCAGCAACCTTTGTATCCCCCTTTATTATGTTAGATTATGGATCTACAATTTGTGTGTTTTTTTTTCCAAATCTAGTCAGTTGCATGGATTAATATTTACTTCCTGCTTCCTGGAGTACAATATTGAAACACAGTTATATTTGTCCATGTTTATCATAACAATTATAAATAAAATAAATAATACAACTTTGACTGCTTCTCTACAAAATATGTTGGTTATGTTTAGAATGAAGGAGGAAACTTACCAGTTTTAAGGTGATATTATTTAATTGAAATTGTACTGTTTAAAATTACTGTATAATTACATCATTTCCCCTTTCCTTTTTCCAATTTCTCCCAAGTAATTCTCTCTTTGATTTCTCCCAAATTCCAGTCCTTTTACCTTTTTTTCTTTTATTGTTCTGCTATTTATGTGGAGATAGATCACATATAATAATATATGTAAATATATGTGCATTTTCTGTGTGTATTTATTTTTTGTTGATTTTGGTTTTTTGGAGAAAGGGTTTATCTACATAGTGCAAGCTTCCCTGTAACTTCCTATGTAAATCAGGCCTCAAACCTATAGATGTCTTCCTGCCTCTGCCTTCCATGTGCTGATATCAAAGGTGTGTGCCACTATGCCTGCCTGTGTGTGTATATATTCTAAAAGGAATATTTACACATACATGTGCACACACATATATGCATATATATATATATATTCTCATCTCTCTATATTCATTATTTTTGAAAATTTTAAACATGAATAGTGTATTTACATAATCTCCACCCCTTTTGTTCTCCTGCCCATCTCCTCCAAAACGGATAGCTTGGGGACATGAAGCAGAACAAATGGAAAGTTAATTCAGAAAAATTCTTTGAACAAAATCCATACATGCTGCTTAGCCAGGGGGTATGTGGCACAGAAAAGAAAAATTCCCTATGGTGAAAGCTAAAAGACTCATAAATCCTAAGACCAAGAATCAGCCTTATTTGCAAGTAATTTCATAAGAGCCAAAGTTGTTGTGAACTTTTGCAAAATTGAACTGAAATTCATCATGTCCATGGTATGGATAATCTGCACTTTTCACTGTTTTGCGCTCTTTCATCCATTGTAGTAAGTAAAAATAATATGGATTTGAAGCTATTCCTCATCTAGGTTTCCATCCTCAATACTGATCTGTATAGAAGATTATCTGACATAGTTTATCACCTGTGAAATTACCATATATTCCACCTCTACAAATGAAATAGTTCCTGTAACAGAATGGAAATTGAAGACAACACTTATAAATACTATCACAATAAACACCCAATGAATATTAAACTCAAACCTCTGACCCCCAAATCTGGTCTGCACTTCACTAAAATGACATAAAGAAGGAAATATCAGGCCCAGATGTATCTTCTTATTTAGAACAGATAGAAGCTCTTCTGACTAAGTCTAAAATGAATAAATATAAGAAGTGTCAGGTAGTTGCTTTGAAGTTGCAAAATGTCATATAGTATTTTTTTAATTTCAATTTTATTATTATTAGTGAATACCTGTGTGTGCACATGAATTGTGTATGTATATGTGTTTGGGTGTGTGTGTGTGTGTGTGTGTGTGTGTGTGTGTGTGTGTGTGCATGCTCATGGAGGGCAGATGATAATTCAGTGGTGTTAATTCTTGCCTTCTACCATGGGTCTTTGGGATCAAACTCAGGTCCTCAGGCTCTTCCTGCAAGGGACTTTACCAGGTGAGCCATATGGCTGGCTCACCGTAAAGGTTTTGGAAGCTTGTAATGATTATGAACCAGAATGGGTCCTGTCCACGGATGGAGTGAGAATGTGGAAAGCCTCATCCCTCCATTGTGTTATTTGCTAAAGACAGATTCAGAGAAAGGGAGATTCTGGCTTTGTTTGAGTCCTCACAGAAGATTCCTCCAGCCTTTAATGTGTAGTTACAATCCAATGTTCCTGAAGATGGCCTCATTCAGACAAATGAGTTACAAAACAAAATCAATAGTCATGAATCAGGCAAACGAATTTGTAGGGAGGAAGTGATGTTCACAGGATGAGAAGACGTAAAGAGAGGGAGGGAGACAGAGTAACTAGAACGCATTATTTACACTTCTAATAATAAAGTTAATAAAATTTTTAGAAAAAATAAAAATAATAAAGGGGTGGTAAACCTACAGAGAAGAATGATATCCTAAAACAGAGGTTTTATCTATATGAGCGCTCCACCTGTGGCAAGCAAAACAAATTTCAAGGCTAAAGTAGATGCTTGTTGAAATAAAGTAGTAAAGCCTATACAAGTATCTTTCAAGTATTTAGCTAGTTCATATTTAGGGAGCTTCATTCCACACTCTATTTCTGACTCCCTTGATTAATCAAAGAAGCTGCCAAGTTATTCTGCCAAGTTTGGTAGTTGCAACACAATAAATCACTTGACTATCTGAAGATAACTAAATCTTCTTTACCTTTGTGCTAAAATGATTGTATAAATATACAGATGCGTATACAGAAAGAGATGGGGGAGCATAATCATGCATACAAGTAACATTATACAGATGAGTGGGTTATATTTAGGAATATATATGTATATACAAATACAAATATACATCTAATAACAATTAAGGCAAAAAGAGACCATGAGTTGGAAGAGAAAGGGAAGAAAGGTATATGAGAGGATCTGGAGGGAAGAAAGTAACGGAGTTATATTATAATCTCCAAAATAATTATCATTGTGATCTTTGTAGCATTTTAATTTATTAAAAGATTTGTGGGAGTCCTTTTCCCCCCTTGGCCTGTTGGAAGGAAAATTTAAGAAGCAAATTAAAAACAAATGAAAGCAGTGATAGATGATGGGCTTCCCAGAGACAGTTCTTTAGTCAGTCACACAAGAAGCCATGTTTGACATTTGGAGAAACTGACGTAGAAAGAATTAAAAGATCCTCATCTGGTCCATGTTTTTAGATTTCATCATTCTACTGATAGTTTTCTTCTAAGAAGTTAGTGGCTGATTCAGAGAAATGAGAGAAGTATGAGGTATTAGTGGATAAAATAACAGTTTCAGAATGACCCATGTGTTCATTTTCAGAATAAAGACATATTTGCAGTATCTGCAAAACACAAATGTTTGGCTTTTTTGAACACTGAAATAAACATTTATTCAAGGTCAAGCCTAACTATAAACATTTGTGTCTTAAAAATAAGTCTAGAGTATCATTTTGAAACATGATGATATACGAAATTTTCCAGACATGGTTTTACTTTTCCCAGATATGATAAAAATTTCTAGTACAATGTCCAAAGCAACAACAAAACCTTTTCTACTAACATAGAAAAGAAAAAGAGAAAACACAGCAGTCATGGATATTGACCATTTCATTTAAATTTTAAATTTTCAAGAGGTTTTTTTTTTCTAGAAATTAGTCATTTCCATCATGATGGTTTTAATGACTGTGTATAAGGAAGGAACTCTGAACATTTTTATGTCAAAGTTGCTCACTCCTGTTTCTGCCCTTCTGGTCCCTTTACTCTACCCTAGTGGCATCCCTGGTATGTTTACAACAACTTTTAAAGTATAATTTAAATATATTTTGGGGGGGGGCAGGCGGAGGGCAGGACACATGCCATGGTACATAAGCCACAGTGTACACGTAGCGTTAAGAGCATCATCAGTGGGAGCTGGTTATACCCCTCCACCGTGTTGGTTCTAAGGATCAAACTCAGGTCATATGCTTGAAGCGAGTGTTTTTACCCACTAAGCAATATCTCTAGCCATTCTTCACAGTAATAAAAATTCAATATCTGTTTTGTTTAAAAATGAAACTATAATACGATAATGCAAGGGCTGCATAAGATACAGACTAATTCATAGCCCATAACAAGGAAAAAGGGAATCAAAATATTGAATGTGTTAATAAAATGTTGCTACTTTTGTCACACTCTAAAAAAATCCATGCTTCATCAAGACACATTTGTTTATTTAATATTTTCCTCTAAATTGTTATCATGATATAAACCTGAATTTGCCTAGACTTGGTTCTTTGGAATGAATAAGCTAAAGGTGGCCAAAAAAGTTGGCACGGTGCAAATTATATGCATTTTTTAGGTCTGACCCCATTTTGTTTCTTTCCCCTAAAATACATATTTGAAAAGAAACTACTTTCCATTTTCACCTGGCAGTTCCTGGTGAACCTGAAATGAGTGCTTCTTTGACAGTGAACATGCAGATGTAGAATGCTCTTATCACCTGAGTGCATTCAGTGAATAGCTGAAGTAGGAACTGCTGCTCTGGTTCAGTGTTCTGGTGAAGCAAATGTCCATTTTGCCAATTTGTCAATCAGAAGCATCACAGAGGCAACTGAGGATTCCAAATATCGTGCTAGTGAGTGCATTACTCCTTTTGAATGATCGAGAATCTGCCTAAGAAGCAGGATCATTTCAAGTTGTTTTCTGAATCCCTGATGCAGTTAAATGAATTGATTTATTACAGAGAGGGTGGTGCTAAGTGAATTATCCTCTAGAGATTCAATTTAATTGGTCCGAGGTTGGCTGCAGGCATGTATTCTTATTTTAAAAAGCTCTTCAGATGATTAAAATGTTCATCTAGCAATGAGAACCAAAGGGCCTCACGGAACCCTTAGGATATAATTGTGTTTCTGAGGCTGACTGACTGCTGACCTCCCTAGCTCCTGCTTATGTAGACTTTAGCCACAGTTCCAATTTCCCTATAAAACTGCCCCTCCTCAATTGACTTCACAGGCAAAACAAAGGGCAGTGTTAGTTAGGGTTTCTATTTCTGTAAGGAAACACCATGACCAAAAGGCAAATTAGGGATTAACGGGTTTGTTTGGCTTATTCTTCCATGTTGCTGTTTATCAATGAAGGAAGTTACAACAGAAAATCAAACAGGGCTGGATCCTAGTAGCTAGAGGCAGGAGCTGATGCAGAGGCTGTGGAGGGATGCTGCTTACTGGCTTGCTTCACATGGCTTGCTCAACCTGCTGTCTTATAGAACCCAGGACCAGCAGCCCAAGAACACCACCACCCACAATGGGCTGGGCTCTCCTCCTTTGATCACTAATTAAGAAAATGCCTTACAGCTGGATCTCCTGGATGCATTTCCTTAACTGAGGCTCCTTCCTCTTTGATGACTCTAGCTTATTCGATTCCTGAAGGATGATGCCTTCTGCTGCTGCTCACAAAAGGGAGAATTCTCTACCGCCCTTTCTCATGTTGTCCGACCTCAATGGAGGAGATGTGTCATTTCCATGCAAAGAAAATCTCATCACCTCCATTCTGTTCCTCAAATCCTTCAACTCTCAGGACTGTATTCTTCTGAAAGGCTCATCCCATGCCAGTGTCTTCACCTTTTCACAAGCTTTGGATGTCTGTCATCATTTCTAAGCTGCTCATAGTTCAAGTGAGAAATCCCTGTCTACCAACCTAACTCATTGCCTTTTGCTTTCCCATCGAGCTTCTGGTTCACTCTGGGAGCCTAAGCTTTCCCACTACTTTAATACTCGTGTGCCCTTTGCATCATGGATTCTAAGAAAGTGATTTTACCAAGTGCACAATGGGACCTCTTGGTGGTTGAATGAGGAGAGTTATTTTCTTGGATTCCTTGTAACACTGCTTTTTAGTTTTGGCCACAAATTACTTATGAAACATTTCTCTTCTGTCTGTCCAGAACACAGCTCTCCTCTACTCTCCATCCCTGGTTTTAGTGCCTCCTTTTTTCAGTCTTCTTTAGACATTGACATTTCTTCTCCTGTCCTTAGTACTTGAGTCCTCTCAAAACAATCTTGTCATGCATCCTCTGCATCTTTCTTATTATTGGCTTAATCTAAAGTCGTTCTTGGTTTTACTGAAATTGTTATAATAGCCTGCTGAGAGGACATAACAGCTTTCATGTTGTTTTTCTTGGAATGTAGTCTCTTTCCTGTTGTTCTTTATTGATTTAATTTACATTTTCACCATTACTAGGTTATAACACCATTAATTTATATATAAAACAAAAATGTTTAATAATACTTTATATATGTGTTAATTAACATAAGCATTACCAAGTTCTTTTAGCTTCATTGTTATAGTAACGTTAAAATCTGCTCTATTAATAATTACTTGATATAACACAGAATTGTCAATTACTCTCATCATATTGTAAAATACACCCCTAAATATATCCATTCTGTTCAAACAATATCTTCCCATGCTCTCTAATACCTAGCATTTTGCAGTCATTATTTTACTTTCTGTTTATTTGAGATGTTTTAAACTCCACATATAAGTGAAATTACATTTTTTTTTACCCCAGTGGGCTTATTTCACTTAATAGGATGATTTCCAAGTTAATTCATGTTGTCACAAGTTAATAAGATTTCCTTTCTTAAAGCTAAATAATATTCCAAGATGTATATGTAACACATATGTTTACCTATTTAAGTTTCGTAGATGTTAAGTTTCATTAAATATCTTGGCAACTATTATAAGTATTGTTGCAATAAATGTAGGATTGCAAATATATCTTCAGTTTACCAGTTTCATTTACCTGGAATTCTATAGCAAGTGATTTAATTACTTGGTCATACATTAGATATATAACTATATGTTTTAGACTTTCCATACTATTTTACAGAATCATTATTTTCAATTACATTTCCTACAGCACTGTGTAAGGTTAAATTTCTACGTATTCTCTTTGGTGTGCATATGTAAACATACACAGACAGACAGATACACACACATACACACAAACATACATACTTCCTTGGAGAATAACCATTTTATGAATGAGAAGATACCCTTTTAATGAATGATGCTGGAAAACATAAAACCCACAAACAAAAGAATGAATTTAGATCCATATTAAATTCACATATAAAAATTAAATGGAAGTAAATTAAAGGCTCATCAAGGGCCAGGCCAATGTGAAGGTTCAATGCAATATGGTTACTACTACCAAGCAGATGATCTGAGGTACATACTTAGAACAAAGAAGATTAGAAAAAGAGGACTGAGTTTCCAAAGTTTTGCTGTGACTTCCACAAGTATATCCTGGCATGGACACGAGTGAGCACACACACACACACACACACACACACACACACACACATTGAAGGAAAAAAAAAACATAATCCTACAGCCTTTCTCCACCACCCCTAAACAAGACCTGAACAGTATCACCACCAGTTGACAGCCAATGTGGATGGGGGAAAGCTCAGAAAAGTCCCACTCTTAGATGAAGAGCAACAGGCAATAACTGGCTCCTGGAGAAAGGGAGAATCAGTGCTCTTCAGGAACTAGATTCCTAAAGTTATCCAATACAACTGGGGATCCCTAAACTCACACACGCGCATGCGCGCGCGCACACACACACACACACACACACACACACACACACAATGTGTAATCATAAAGGGACTCAACAGGTTTTACTTACAAATTTAAATATATGTACATGTGAATGTCACTATATAAGAAGCAATACATTTTAAAAGGAGTGGGACAGACATGGGAAGAGTTGGAGGGAGGAAAGGAAGAGGAAATTATGTAAACACCTACATGAAATTCTCAAAAACAT
Organism: Peromyscus aztecus; assembly: GCA_902168405.1. Classification (NCBI taxonomy): domain Eukaryota; kingdom Metazoa; phylum Chordata; class Mammalia; order Rodentia; family Cricetidae; genus Peromyscus; species Peromyscus aztecus. The sequence goes on from CABHPQ010000161.1 coordinate 20,471, forward strand.
TAAAATATGTATTTATTACTTAAATTTAAAATCTATTTAACAGTTTTTAAATCTGTAATTATTAACAGCACGTTCCAAGTTCACATCATAACCTTAACATTTTTAGTGGTATTATTTCAAAACTCAATATCAGGTAAATGTGCATGGATAGTAAATATAGACACAAAAACATACTATATTTATTGAAACATAAAGTCATAAGTTTGTGACAAATGAGTTACAAAAGATTCATGTAACATAAATTATTATTGATCAGTTTGTAGAACAAGTTTGAGAAAAAAACCAAATGCATATTTTTTGCCTAATTTAAAATAAAATAAACTAACACCTATGCTACAATACCAATGAACACTATAATATTTTGTAATAATAGTTAAATAGATAAATAGTTTACCACACTTTTTAAAATGTATTATTGCCTATGTGTGTCAAGAACTGAAACAGATACTGGATCTGGGAACTTAAGAAAGGTACTGAGCTAATGATGATCAGATTAGTCTAACAGTCTAGTAAAAGAACACAGGTTATTGAAAGACCTTGGAGTCAACCACGGAAAAAGCCTGTGCCCATCATCTTTTGTATGTAAATTCACGGATTTATAAATAAGCAAACTCAGAAAGTCTCAGAAAGAGAAATAAAATGGGTAAAAAAAAATGCTTGTAGGAGGTAACTGAGCTGGAAATAGAAAGTTTATCATTGGTCATTGCCGATATCTGTCCATATACCAGAACAGAAGCACTTCTTTGTTAATTTATATATTTTCCAAAAATTTATTGGCACAACAACATGTGTTGAATATATTTAAAATAATTATATGAAGATAAAGATATCTATTATTGGTCATTTTAATTTTAAATTATCTACTCATAAGTCTGTCTTATACAGACACACATTAATACACACACACACACACACACATATGCAACACCATTTATAGCTATCAAATACCATGTCAAACCGAACTTCCTCAGATTTTTGATAGAGCATTGTATGGTTTATTTGTCAATAAAATTTATATATTAAACCTTCAAGCTACTGCTTTTAGAAAAACAGCAACCAGTAAGAAACACAAATGTGATAAACTTTCATATCTATACCATCTGCCTATCTCCTTTGCCATATGGCACTCTATTAGGTGCTAATATCATCCTTATTATGCATCACTTCATCTGTAAAATAATTCCAAAAAATGAAAATAGCATGAATAACAGCTACAGAAAAACACCTGCTATTTGTGTGTCTGGTTGATCAGCTCTAGAAGGTTCTGGATTGTTCTTGGCTAAATTTTTCTAGTTGTGTATCCCAATAAGCATTCCACCAGGTCAACTCTTCATGCTTACAATGATCACATTCCCAACTTCTCAAATTATTTGATTATTTAAATAAACCTTAGAACAATTTTTAATAAGTGCTTATTTTGCCGCCATTGTTTGTACAGAAATAGGTATGCAATAGTCCATGGTTTAAGCATTACAAACACAAACAAAATGTAAGAGGAGACATAACATATAACATTGTAAGTCTTCCAAAGATGATCAGAGACACTGGTTAAGAAGGGTCATATTTTTTAGGTTTGCTTAGCAATTATTCGTAAAATATACACAGTTTTCATGTTGTGTATGAGGAAATTAATTAAACCTCATTTAGGTCATTTTGTTAAATCTGATACAGTGAATCAATGGACCACACTGATGACTGAAGTCGCTTCATTCAAACTCTAAGCATTTTGGGAAGTTTGTGTGTGTGTGTGTGTGTGTGTGTGTGTGTGTGTGTGTGTGTGTGT